>JBBBDQ010001989.1:825000-887745 GCA_037127315.1 Ascarosepion bandense | reverse complement strand
CACACACACACACACACACACACACACAGGTTTACGGAAATTAACGAAACTTGGTTATAAACAACCGACAATTTGAAATGATTTGTTTGAACATTATTTTTGATCGATACTCATATTTACGTAGATATTCTGTTTTTAATTAAACAGTATTATATATTTATATTTACCAGCCTGATTATTTACGATAAATCTTTATTACGAAAATGTGTGTCATTCGGCAGGATTCGAACCTGCGACCCCTATGTGGATAGGGAAGCTACCATTTGATCTGGCAACGTCTTAGACCTCTCGACCAAGAATGACCTCCAGTCTAAACGAGGTTTTAATCAAGCTTATATAACACAATTTTCGATTCATCGCAGCAACCATATCTGCTCGGAAATGTTACGGAAATTAACGAAGATTAACGAAACTTTATTATAAACAACCGACAATTTGAAATGGTTTGTTTGAACATTATTTTTGATCGATACTCATATTTAAGTAGGTATTCTGTTTTTAAACAGTATATCTACTTAAATATGAGTATCGATAAAAAAATAATGTTCAAACAAATCATTTCATAAATATACATATAATAAAATGTTTCATAGATATATTGTGTCTACTTATTTTGATACTGATCCTTTCTAGTTTAATAAGTAGGTTGATGTTAAGATTCATGGGTCATACAATCAGGAAGGGGGAATTAGAGAATCTCATAGTCGCAGGTCAGATAGAGTTAAAGATAGACGGGGGAAAGAAGCGTTAACATACTTGACGGTGCCTGAGGAAGTGGATGGCAGAGCCGGGTTTGTGTGGGGTAACAGGTGAAAGCGTGTTAAGATCTACCAGGGATAGAGAGATGTGGCAGGCCATGATCGCCTACATCCCTAAAGTACACGGCTAATTGAAGAAGAAGATGTTAAGATAAAAATCATCAAAGAAGAATTCGTATATTTTTTTAACCGAAGTACTTTCTATCATTTCCAAGATCATTTTCAGGAGTAAATTATTTAAATTAATTAATTAATTATATATATATATATATATATATATATATATATATATATATATATATATATATAGGGTATAGAGACAGCAGATAATTTTCTAAACATATATTGTTAAATATAAGAAACAATGAATGTCTATTATGTTTAATCATGAGCCGTTTTAAACATCGTATTTTGGTTTTAATTCCAGGTGAAAATAAAGACAAAAATTCTCCAACATTTGGATCATTTTTTATTAAGTTGGTTCTGTTATTGTTGCTTAGCAAAGTTTTACGTCAACACAAGATAAAATCGTCGCTGATAGTTGATGTTTTTATGTTAACGTCCTTGTAACCTCTCTGAAGTTGGCTCATATGAGCCGAAAGCTTAGAACCAACTTAATAAAAAATTATCCAAATGTTTGAGAATTTCGTGTAAAATCCTTTGTAAAATAAAGACGGAAGCTGATGATGGTTCGCCTGAAATAGGCCATCCTTCCGATTTACTTGAAATAACGTGTCTGCTTTAATTTTTCTTATATATATATATATATATATATATATAGTACTGTGTAAAAGTATTAGGACAAGAACTATTTTATCTTTTATGAGGCATCAAAATAAATTTTAAAATCACGTCTGTCCTGACACTTTTGCACACTACCAGCAGTGTTCAAAAGTATTAAGACAGGGATGATTTTTCTAAAAACATCGCTGAAATTCAGATACAGGGTGAAAAGTCAAGTAAATTTCTAATAAATATTGATTATTTAAAACTAAGTGTAAAAGAAATGTATTAAGTTATCTTCCTCCTTCTAACATTTCCTATATCTAACCATTCTTTCCCATCACTCCCTCGACCCTATGTAACCCCCTGCGCTACAGTGGCAGTGGAATACCTTGCTCGGGGTGAAACGATTAAAAAAATATTTAATTATTCCTATTTTCTATTAAACAAGTTATTTTGAAACTACACATTATTCTATTATCTTTGTATATGACAGACTTTTTCCTTATATATTTAAACATAGTTTAAAGGCTCCTTTTAAAACTTTATTTTAATAATAGTTAGCTATGATCAGAGCAAAAGGCTATTATACTAAATATTAAATTTATTTTGTAAGAAGTATTTTTTCTTCTAAGAATTTGTTGAGTAAATCAAATAAAATTACTTTAAATAAATTGTTTATTTTCTGTCAATATGCCTCATAAAAAATAAAATAGTTCTTGTCCTAATACTTTTGCACAGTACTATATATACACAGAGAGAGAGAGAGAGAGAGAGAGAGAGAGAGAGAGAGAGAGAGAGAGAGAGAAAGAGAGGGGGGATGTTTAAAAATGTGTACACACTTTTACAGTGTTTAGCTTAAGTCAACTTGCTTTCTTTTGATATTTACACATTAGTATTGCTAATGTCAAGCAGATATTTTTCTCTCTCTGTTATACCCTCGCCCTAATCCTTTTCCTTCTTTTTCTCTCTTTGACATACTCTCTCCCTATTTATTTTCCTTTTTCTCTCTTTCTTTCTTTCTTTCTTTCTTATACTGTTTCCCTATTCATTTTTGTTCATTTTTCTCTCTCTGTTATACCCTCACCCTAATCCTTTTCCTTCTTTTTCTCTCTTTGACATACTCTCTCCCTATTTATTTTCCTTTTTCTCTCTTTCTTTCTTTCTTTCTTTCTTTCTTTCTTTCTTATACTGTTTCCCTATTCATTTTTGTTCATTTTTCTCTAATTTGTATTACCCTCACCCTAATCCTTTTCCTTCTTTTTCTCTCTTTGACATACTCTCTCCCTATTTATTTTCCTTTTTCTCTCTTTCTTTCTTTCTTTCTTTCTTTCTTTCTTTCTTTCTTTCTTTCTTTCCTTATACTGTTTCCCTATTCATTTTTGTTCATTTTTCTCTAATTTGTATTACCCTCACCCTAATCCTTTTCCTTCTTTTTCTCTCTTTGACATACTCTCTCCCTATTTATTTTCCTTTTTTCTCTCTTTCTTTCTTTCTTATACTGTTTCCCTATTCATTTTTGTTCATTTCTCTCTCTCTGTTATACCCTCACCCTAATCCTTTTCCTTCTTTTTCTCTCTTTGACATACTCTCTCTCTATTTATTTTCCTTTTTCTCTCTTTCTTTCTTTCTTTCTTTCTTTCTTTCTTTCTTATACGGTTTCCCTATTCATTTTTGTTCATTTTTCTCTCTCTGTTATACCCTCACCCTAATCCTTTTCCTTCTTTTTCTCTCTTTGACATACTCTCTCCCTATTTATTTTCCTTTTTCTCTCTTTCTTTCTTTCTTTCTTTCTTATACTGTTTCCCTATTCATTTTTGTTCATTTTTCTCTCTCTGTTATACCCTCACTCTAATCCTTTTCCTTCTTTTTCTCTCTTTGACATACTCTCTCCCTATTTATTTTCTTTTTTTCTCTTTCTTCCTTATTCATTTTTGTTCATTTTTCTCCATTTGTTATACTCCTTACCCGTTTTATTTATTGTCCTCATTCTTTTTCAGTTGTTTCCATCTCGATCATACTCTCTCCCTCTTTTTATTCCTTCGTTTTTCTCTCATTCTTCTAATACCTCTCTATTACTTATCTTTCGTTATCTTTCTTTGTTATAATCTGCCCCATTTCATTTACTTTTTTCTTTCTTTGTTATACTCATGCCCTATTCCTGTTCCTTCTTTTTTTTCTCTCTTTATTATAATATTTCTCTATTATATTTCTTTCTTTTTTTCTCTTTGTCATACTCTTATCTTTTTTTTTTCCTTCTTCCTTTCTTTGTTCTACCCTCGCCCTATTCCTTTTCTTTCTTTATTGAACAGGTGAAGAGGCTCATCCCTTGTTCCCTGTTTAGGATGTGGTTTCCGGCTTTCTCTTTTCCAATCTTTCCACTCCTTTTTCTTTCTGTGTTTTTTTTTTTTTTTTTTTTTTTTCAATTGGAGTAGATAGACTAAACTATCGCCCGGTTCACATTCCACCCTCGTCTATTGAACAGGTGAAGAGGCTCATCCCTTGTTCCCTGTTTAGGGTGTGGTTTCCGGCTTTCTCTTTTCCAATCTTTCCACTCCTTTTTCTTTCTGTTTTTTTTTTCAATTGGAGTAGATAGACTAAACTATCGCCCGGTTCACATTCCACCCTCGTCTATTGAACAGGTGAAGAGGCTCATCCCTTGTTCCCTGTTTAGGGTGTGGTCTCCGGCTTTCTCTTTTCCAATCTTTCCACTCCTTTTTCTTTCTGTTTTTTTTTTCAATTGGAGTAGATAGACTACACTATCACCCGGTTCACACTCCACCCATGTCTATTGAACAGGTGAAGAGGCTCATCCCTTGTTCCTTGTTTAGGAAGTGGATTCCGGCTTTCTCTTTTCCAATCTTTTCACTCCTTTTTCTTTCTTTTTTTTTTCAATTGGAGTTGATAAACTAAACTATCGCCCGGTTCACACTCCACCCTCATCTCTTGAACAGGTGAAGAGGCTCATACCTTGTTCCCTGTTTAGGATGTGGTTCCTGGCTTTCTCTTCAGTGGCGTTACCGCCTTGCTCTGGGTGATATGATTAAAAAAAAATACTACCCCAGCACTTTTCTTCCTTTTTCTCTTATTGTTATATTCTGCCCCATTCCTTTTTCTTTTTTCTTTCTTTAATTTAATTTCTCCTTATTCCTATTCCTTCTTTTTTCTCTCTTTGTTATACTCTCCCCTTTCATCTTCTTTTTCTTTCTTTGTTATACTCTCGCTCTATTCCTTTTCCTTCTTTTTTTCTTTGTTATAATACCTCCGTATCATATTTCTTTCTTTTTCTCTGTCATACTCTCCCCTCTTTCCTTTTCTTTTTTATGTTGAAACAACTCGCGTTTGGGTTGCTTTGTTTTTGTTTTTTTGGGGAGGACGAGTTGTTGCTCTTGTTTTTGTCTTTTTCAAGTCTTCTTTAGTTCTTACGATGACATCTTTCTCAGAAACTCCAAGAATGGCTTTATTCAAAAATTTTGCAAAGAATTCAGTAGTTGAATATGCGCAGGCAAAAAAGTTAATTGCACAGGATCGATTTACTATAAGCTTTTACGAAAAACTGAGCACCCCAACCTAAAATTGTTTAGATGTTGAAATTTTTACAATTTTTTTGTCACTCGAAAAGTTTAGGGTTTAATCGATAAGATTGTACTGAAAATAGTAAAAAAAAAAAAATTGATAAGCAACCAATTTACAGGTGGTGGTAATGTCGTACCGGCAAGTGGTTCCAAAATGAAGGATCGATTTACTATAATGCTGTATGAAAAATGAATCCCCTCTAAAATTGTATAAATATTGAAATTTTTCCAATTTTTTTTTTATCAATCGGAAAGTTTAGGGTGTAATCGATAAGTTTGCGCTGAAAAAAGTAAAAAAAAAAACAAAAACAAAATAAAAACAAACAAATTTAAAGGTGATGGTAGTCTCCTTTAGATCTGCCCTTCTTTTTTCTTTTTATACTCTCTCCCTATTCTGTTTCTCTCCTTTTGTCTCTCTTTTTTATATTCTTTATCCCTATTTTTTTTATTTTGTTTTTCTCTTTTTCTTATACTCTCTTCTTATTCCTTTTTTTCTTTTTTTTCTCTTTGTTATGCTATCAACCTATTTTTTCCTTCTTTTTTTCTCTCTTTGTTACACGGTGTCTCAAAAATATATAGAAACTTTCACAGTGTATGGCTCAAGTCAACTTGCTGTCTTTCCAGATTCACGTGTTAATATTACTAATAATATACAAGTTTAGCTTAGAACCAAAAAAGTTAATCTTGAAATGCTATGGGAAGTACGAAAATACAAATGAATTTCAAAGACGGTATTGAATAAGAGTTTCATTTTGATCCACCGACGAACGCTTACACTCTCACGAAATAAAGAAAGGTTTGAAGCTGATGGTGCTGCATATGATATGTACAATAATAATTCCGGAAGACTGTGGTAGATAGGAAAGTAAAAATTAAAATCAACCTTCTTCTTCACTTTTACAAAAATTCAAAATGACTTGTGAAATCCTGTTTTTTTTCTCTAATAGAAAAAAAGGATTGACCATGTGCTTAAAGAAAAAGTGGAAGCCTGAGTTCGCGAGTAGATGTAAATTGGTTTTCAGACCAATGGGAGTAATAAAGACTAAAAAGACTTTCGCGAGCTAGTGCGAAAAATTTAAATTACTATAAAAGGCTCCGGTCAGCATCAGTTAGACAGTCAGAGATGGAAGCAGGAGAGACGACAAGCTAAAATGTGACAAGGCAGAATTTTCAAGTTGATCCGGACATATAAGGTTGCGTCGCAAATCGTCCTCTTTCCCTTTTTTCTCGTGTGCTGATTCCTTTTACTTCTTCTCTCCATTCAAATACATTCCTATTGAAAAACGCTCATACATACATACATACATACATACATACATACATACATACATCTTTCCAACAAATTACTACTACGAATACTTTTTCAAATTTTGATACCCTTAACTCATTACTTGTTTTTCATTGAACATTAACTGCTACCTATTCTTGTTATTCTTTTCTTTTAATAAATTTCAATTTTAACATGAAAATGTGTATTTTGCTCTTCTACTATTCCACACTATTTCACACATTCTAACCTGCCGACCTTCTGATGAAAATCTTCTGATAATTATGATGATGATAATTTTGGATAAAACATGTAAGCTGTAAGAAGTTCGGTTATGTATGACACAAGGCCGAATTAATAATCATTAACCATCTCCTTGCGGCTTCAAAACCACAGATATAAACCACGCCTTATGATACAAGAAAAAGTGATTGAAAGTTTTCACATAAGTTAAAGAAACCTATCAAATTGTTTGTTGCTGCTTGTGATTTCATTACGTCGCGTTGTTATCAATGTCGGTATTATAATAGAGGTCGGTTTGAAGACATGCGATGACAAAATATTAAGAGCCTGCTTTTATAATAAATACTATCTTCATATGCATTATTTAAATAAGATAGAATTGTTCAAAATTGCTTGAATTACTTATTGAGAAAGTTTCAAAATGCGTTTACATTTTTCTTTTTCTTTTTTTAGACACCCTCTATGGATATCGTAAGCAGTTTATTTAATTAACCTCTAAATAATGGATTTTGTATTTAACAGACCTTATCACGGGATAAGATTGTGTCTGGGACATTAATAGCCTACTATAAATTAGTTTTTATTTTCATTTTATAATAGCCATAATTTTGAAATTACGCCGGAAATAAATAGTTTTCATGCGAACATTTGCTTTCATGATAAATTCTAGATAAGATTTTGGGTCATTGCCTAAAAAACGTTACGAGTTACTGAACTCCACTGTGTAAATAATGAGTAAATATGACATATTCTTAATTATAATTTAATTAATATTTATTGTATAAAATCCGTTTTTTGTGCAGAAAAACAATAAAAATGGCCTCTCAAATTAAATTTGAATTAAGCGAACTTTCGTCATTAAAAGAGATCCCATCCTGAATATACATATACAATTGAATATACAATTGCGGTATTTAGGACCTCGAAATTTTAAGTTCTCATGTCTCATTGGATTATTGCCGATCGCCTCAAACTCATTAATCCGGACAGAGCGGCTTGATGAGACGGAAAATATATGGAGGCGCGTGTTTGACGCAACGGATCCCAGAGCAGTAGTTGAAAATAACTTTTAACACAGAATATGTTGATAATTCAAAGAATTCTCAATCGGAACAGTAAAATATTTGAACATAATCATACATCATTGGCCTAAGAAATACCAAAATATGTTCTCTTGTCTCTATCCAAATCTGGATCTAGATAAAGATATTCTCCGATCATTTTCATTGACTGGATCATTTTCTACTGCTTGCAAATTATTTGAACATAATCATACATCATTGGCCTAAGAAATACCAAAGTATGTTCTCTTGTCTCTATCCAAATCTGGATCTAGATAAAGATATTCTCCGATCATTTTCATTGACTGGTTCATTTTCTACTGCTTGCAAATTATTTGAACATAATCATACATCATTGGCCTAAGAAATACCAAAGTATGTTCTCTTGTCTCTATCCAAATCTGGATCAAGATAAAGATATTCTCCGATCATTTTCATTGACTGGTTCATTTTCTACTGCTTGCAAATTATTTGAACATAATCATACATCATTGGCCTATGAAATACCAAAGTATGTTCTCTTGTCTCTATCCAAATCTGGATCAAGATAAAGATATTCTCCGATCATTTTCATTGACTGGTTCATTTTCTACTGCTTGCAAATTATTTGAACATAATCATACATCATTGGCCTAAGAAATACCAAAATATGTTCTCTTGTCTCTATCCAAATCTGGATCAAGATAAAGATATTCTCCGATCATTTTCATTGACTGGATCATTTTCTACTGCTTGCAAATTATTTGAACATAATCATACATCATTGGCCTAAGAAATACCAAAGTATGTTCTCTTGTCTCTATCCAAATCTGGATCTAGATAAAGATATTCTCCGATCATTTTCATTGACTGGTTCATTTTCTACTGCTTGCAAATTATTTGAACATAATCATACATCATTGGCCTAAGAAATACCAAAGTATGTTCTCTTGTCTCTATCCAAATCTGGATCAAGATAAAGATATTCTCCGATCATTTTCATTGACTGGTTCATTTTCTACTGCTTGCAAATTATTTGAACATAATCATACATCATTGGCCTATGAAATACCAAAGTATGTTCTCTTGTCTCTATCCAAATCTGGATCAAGATAAAGATATTCTCCGATCATTTTCATTGACTGGTTCATTTTCTACTGCTTGCAAATTATTTGAACATAATCATACATCATTGGCCTAAGAAATACCAAAATATGTTCTCTTGTCTCTATCCAAATCTGGATCAAGATAAAGATATTCTCCGATCATTTTCATTGACTGGTTCATTTTCTACTGCTTGCAAATTATTTGAACATAATCATACATCATTGGCCTAAGAAATACCAAAGTATGTTCTCTTGTCTCTATCCAAATCTGGATCAAGATAAAGATATTCTCCGATCATTTTCATTGACTGGTTCATTTTCTACTGCTTGCAAATTATTTGAACATAATCATACATCATTGGCCTAAGAAATACCAAAGTATGTTCTCTTGTCTCTATCCAAATCTGGATCTAGATAAAGATATTCTCCGATCATTTTCATTGACTGGTTCATTTTCTACTGCTTGCAAATTATTTAATGCTAGAAAAAATAATTTTTGGGGGTTGTAAGAATATTTTCTGGGGGAGATAATAGTTTAGGGCTGAAAGTGTCTTACTAATTAATTAATTAATCTCATAGATGGGTGAAAAGTGTTGCATTTGTATATAATCAAAATTTGGTAAACAAACAAGAAATTATGATGTGGATATAAAGTGGGGAATCAATTTTATATTGCAATCAATACATTAATTGATCACTCACTTTAATGCCACTGTAATTTCTATACATTTGTATTCCAGAGAATGTAAATATATCTAAAAAGACATAGCCCAGAAACAAATCAGAAATTCATCGATTGGTCGATTCGTTTTCTACTGCTTATCAAAAGGTTATTTAAAGGCACAAAATATTTTTTTATGTAGTAAGAATATTTTTTTTGAGGGGAAATAATTGGTTAGTGCTACAAGTCTTACTATTTAACCCCATAGCTGGGGAAGAATAGCTGCATTCATATCTAATCAGAATTTGATAAACAAACAAAAGTATACTGTGGATATAAAGTGGGGGCAAATTATATTTTACGATCAATACGTACATGATCGCTCAATTTGAGATCACAGTAGTTTCTATATATTTATATTCTAGAATATGTAAATAGATCTAAAAGATATACCTCTATAGGTAATCAGTTTCATCTATTGATTAGTTAGTTTTCTGTGGTTTATTAACTTCTCTGAAGGTTATTTAAAGCCAGAAAATATGTTTAGATTCTAAGAATATTTTCAGATCTGGCGACTCGACTGCAGCCACTTTCCCATCGTCGAAATGTGGCCTCCCTCTGTCTCTTCTGTAAATACTTTCATGGCTTCTGCTCGGATGAGCTTAAGTCACTGATGCCTCCTCAACAGGTGTTTACCCGTGCAACCAGACTGGCAACTGGGTCCCACCCATTCACAGTCAGGTTAGCCAAATGCAGACGACAATTCTACTCCTGCAGCTTCCTCTCTCGCACTTCCCGCCTGTGGAACTCACTCCCGTATTCTTGCTTTCCTGACGGCTACAACCTCCAGAAATTTAAATGCAAAGTCAATACTCATCTACGAACCACTGGACTCTAGCTCTCTCCCCTCCCCTGTATAACCTTCACTTTCTCTCCGCCTATGTATCTGTCATTGCACCTGCTTTCTCAGCTTTCTATTGTTCCTTTCTAACTAGCTTGTACTCCTCACTCTTTTCTAATTAATCTTTTTACATTTATGTAACCCCCTGCACATCAGTGGCGTTTATACCTTGCTCGGGGTGAAATGATTAAAAAAAAAAAAAAGATAGCTTGATTCGTTTTCTACCGTTTATCAACCCATTGCAGGTTATTTATTTAAAGCCAGAAAATATTTTTAGAATGGAAAAAAATTTCGATTGATTCATTCGTTTTCTACTGTTTATCAACCCTTTGATGGTTATTTAAAGCCAGAAAATATTTTTAGATTACAGGAATTTTTGCGATAGAAATGGTTCAGTGATACAAATCTTGCTAACTGAACTGCAGTGGGTGAAAGAGGTGGATTCATAAATTACCCAAGAGTTTTTGCACGTAAATGAATATATTGAACCTAACTGGAATTGGAACTCAACTCTTCGATTAAAAATTTCGAGTCATTATCCATTATACCATCCTTATATCTAATCTTACAAAACGTGGTTTTCTCAAGCCGTCACCCATCAAGGTGCTGAGCAAGTTTGACATTGCTTAACTTAACCCAGTGCGCTGGTCCAATGTGTGTTGGTCGGGATGGATATGACATATATATACTTTTGAGTCATCATGCCTCTTTTCGATTCATGATCACCTAAGGATATCTGCAAAAGTCAATGTAAGAAAGCCGACTGGAATTCGAACTCCGCTCTTCAATTAATCATCACGAGACATTAGTCATTAAACTATGCAAACGTACAGCAACTTAACTGGTTTTGATTGCTAAATACCTTTCGTATAACTAATAACTTACACCCTATTTACATGCATCCTAAATCAAATTAGTCATCATTATTATTAAACAGTTACCATACTCTGTTGAACATATAATAAAGAACAATTCCTCAACTGAGGACATTTTATATAAACACAGTCAACATTACAATACGGGCCTAAAACAGCGGCTGTAAATACAATGCGAAAATAAATCTATTTAGTTATTCCTGTTTTATATCTTATGTCTTCTTTTTCTATGTGCCCTGTCTCTTCAGGACGTAGGCGATCATGGCTTTCCACGTTTCCTTATCCCTGGTGGCTCTGAGCATGCCTTCTCCTGTTACACCATGCAACCTTCGTTCCGTCATCCACCTGATTAGGTCCTTCAAATATGTTATCTGTTGCTTTTCCCTGTCTCTTTTTCCCTCTATCTTGCCTGTTAGTATCAGATTCTCCAGACCCTCCTTCCTCATTGCATGTCCCAGGAACTTCAGCAGTCTCTTCCTGATGCTCAGTATTAATTTCCTTTTCGTTTCCATCATTTCTAAGACCTCATCATTACTCACATACTCGATCCATGAGATTCGCAGCATCCTTCTGTAGAACCACATTTCAGTTGCTTCAAGTTTTTCTTTCATCTTTGATGGTATTGTCCGGGATTCACTGCCATATCGAAGAACGGACATCACATAGCAATCCAGTACTCTCTTCTTTGTTTCTAGTGAAATTTTCCTGTCTCTTAATACTTTACTCAGCTTCTGGAACGCTCCTTTTCCATGCCAATTCGCCTTCAGTTCTCTGTGTTGTGCTTTTTGTCTTCTGTTGGAACACTTCCCAGGTATTTAAATTTTTGTACCTGCTTGATTTTAGTATCCTGCACCTGTATTTGGCATTTTGGGCTGCTCTTTTTGCTGATGGCCATGCATTCCGTTTTCGTACAGTTTATTTCTAGTCCTTTTTTTGTTACTTTCTTCTGCTACCTTCTGTAGGCGGTCTTAATCTTGTAAATGCCAGTATTATTTAATGTTGCCAGAATTTTTATTACAATCTCGTCTGGTTCTGCTGTTTTCTTCCTGTAGAATTTGGTCAATGCTGATTTCATTTCTAATTCTTCTTCTTCTTCTTCTTTGTGCCCTGTCCCTTCAGGACGTAGGTGATCATGGTTCTCCACGTCTCCCTATCCCTTGTGGCTCTTAGTATGTTTGCTTCTGTTACACATCGCAAACCCTGTTCCGTCATCCACCTGATCAAGCCCTGCAAATATGTTATCCGCTGCCTTCCTCCATTTCTTTTTCCTTCTATCTGGCCAGTCAGTATCAGGTTCTCTAAGCTCTCCTTCCTTATTGCTTGTCCCAGGAACTTCAGTTGTCTCTCCCTTTTGTTGCCATTCTTTCCAACACCTCATCGTTGCTTGCATGCTCAGTCCACGATATCCGCAGCATCCTTCTGTAGAACCACATTTCCGCTGCTTCCAGTTTTGTCCTCATTTTCGATGATATTGTCCAGCATTCACTGCTGTATTGAAGAACTGACGTCACATAGCATTCTAGCACTCTTTTCTTTGTTTCTAGTGAAAATTTCCTGTGTGCTAGTACTTTACTCAGCTTCTGGAACGCGTCCTTTGTCATGCCAATTCGCCTTCTGATCTCTGTGTCGCACTTTCCATCTCCTGTTAGAACACTTTCTAGGTATTTAAATTTTTAAATTTGTTTGATTCTGGTGTCCCCCACCTGTATTTGGCATTTTGGGTTGCAACTTTTGCTGATGACCATGCATTCAGTTTTCTTAAAGTTTATTTGTAGTCCTTTTTTGTCACTCTCTACCGATACTTTTCAATATTTCTGGTCCTTCGGTATCATTATGTTTCTGTAGAATTTGGTCAATGCTGATTTCTCTTCAGATTTCAATTTATCTGGTCTTCCGATATCATTTTTTACACAGTCTTTTATATTTATTTTCTAATCTGTATATAATTATCCAGTCGTAATTTTGAAAGTGTAAATCGCAACATGGTTAGTCAGAAAATCATTATGAGACATCCAATTAAATTCGAATTGTTCATACGGGTATTTTCATGAGGCCACAAAGATTTACGTTATAAATTAATTGTTTCTTCGCAGACTTTAGCACAAAAATTCCAAATTGATTTAGCTGCAATGCAACAAAAAATTAAGACGTCAAATCATAAAAAAAAACTCTACAATTTTAAACTTGAAAATTTTTTCTATATATTTCCAGGGTAATCATATCTGTTAGTGTTTGTTTTTTTTTTTTAAATATTTTTAAATGAAGACCAGAAACTGGAAAAATGGCGAGATGATTTGATTTTCCTACAACGGCTTACCCGATATTGGAAAGGGTGTCAGTAAATATTAAGAAGAATCAGTAATGTTATTGGTTCTCACCTGGCATCTTGGTTTCAGTCATTTTCCCACCGCCATAAAGTAGCTAACCTGTGACTGTTCTATAAATGCTTTCTTGGTAATTGTTCTGTTGGAATTTCCTCCATGGTAAACTAGATTTCACGAACTAAAGCGCACTACTAGAGCGACGGTGAGGCTCCATTACTTTACAGATGAAATAGCTAGATGTAACCGCAAGTTCTATACTAAGTTTCTTCTCTCATCCTTCTCGCTTATAAAGCTAACTTTTGGCTTCTTGCTTCCTTGTCAACTGCTAGTTTCAAAAAATTAAATGCAGTGTCAATCGTTTTCTTTTGTCCTCGTAATCCCTGATCGTTTATTGTTCTTTCAGTTTAATAGTGTTTTTCTAATATTGCCTAACATTGCTTAGATTTTAGTGGCTTTATTGCTTTACTTGGAGTGATATGATTACAAAAATGAAGAGATCTATCTATCTATCTATCTATCTATCTATCTATCTATCTATCTATCTATCTCATTCTTCATATCTATCTATCTATCTATCTATCTATCTATCTATCTATCTATCTCAATTCGTTCATATCTATCTATCTATCTATCTATCTATCTATCTATCTCAATTCGTTCATATCTATCTATCTATCTATCTATCTATCTATCTATCTATCTATCTATCTATCTATCTATCTATCTCAATCCGTCCATCTATCTATCTATCTATCTATCTATCTATCTATCTATCTATCTACATCTCAATCCGTCCATCTATCTATCTATCTATCTATCTATCTATCTATCTATCTATCTCATCTTCCATCTAATCGTTCATCTATCTATCTATCTATCTATCTATCTATCTATCTATCTATCTATCTATCTATCTATCTCAATCCGTCCACATCTATCTATCTATCTATCTATCTATCTATCTATCTATCTATCTATCTATCTATCTACATCTATCTATCTCAATCCGTCCATCTATCTATCTATCTATCTATCTATCTATCTATCTATCTATCTCAATCCGTCCACATCTATCTATCTATCTATCTATCTATCTATCTATCTATCTATCTATCTATCTATCGTTCCGTTCATCTATCTATCTATCTATCTATCTATCTATCTATCTATCTATCTATCTATCTATCTATCTCAATCCGTTCATATCTATCTATCTATCTATCTATCTATCTATCTATCTATCTATCTATCTATCTATCTATCTCAATCCGTTCATATCTATCTATCTATCTATCTATCTCAATCCGTCTATCTATCTATCTATCTATCTATCTATCTATCTATCTATCTCTCTATCTATCTATCTATCTATCTATCTATCTATCTATCTATCTATCTCAATCCGTTCATATCTATCTATCTATCTATCTATCTCAATCCGTTCATATCTATCTATCTATCTATCTATCTCAATCCGTTCATATCTATCATATCTATCTATCTATCTATCTATCTATCTATCTATCTATCTATCTATCTCAATCCTTTCATATCTATCTATCTATCTATCTATCTATCTATCTATCTATCTATATATCTATCTATCTATCTATCTATCTATCTCAATCCGTTCATATCTATCTATCTATCTATCTATCTATCTATCTATCTATCTATCTATCTATCTATCTATCTATCTCAATCCGTTCATATCTATCTATCTATCTATCTATCTATCTATCTATCTATCTATCTATCTATCTATCTATCTCAATCCGTTCATATCTATCTATCTATCTATCTATCTTGAAGATAACGAAAGACGAAGTTTATTGGAGACCCAGTAAGAAACGAACTCACTATTCTGTCCCGCCCGTCCTACTAACTGAATATTTCTTATCGACTATCCTTAAAGATTAGAACAATATATACATTCCTATCGACAAGTCCGTTAGGTTCTCTGACCTCTGGCAAAAATATCCACTCAACTAAAGTGTCTGGCAAATTTTTATGCCGCGAAATCGATAATCAGTAAATGAATTAGTTTTAACCGTCTCGGCGCATAACTACGACATTAATCAATATGAATTTTCTCCATAAAGACTGGACATACCGACAAAGAGCCGCCATAATCCTTTCCAATTAGTTCAAGTTGATTTATGAAAAAAGCTCATGTGTCTGTCTGCCTGTCTGTCTGTCAATCTTACAATCTACTCTGATATATATATATATATATATATATTGTTTATTTAGGCAGCAATCCCATTTTTATGCAAGTTTCGTTAAAATTGACAAAAAAGGTACAATAGCAAAGTTTTTTTTAGATCATTTTTATGTGATTGTATAACTTTTTGTTTTATGTTTTGACAGGAAAAGATTATATGATCACATGAAAAATTATTTGTATATTTTCACACACACACACACACACACACATATATGTTATGTATATATATATATACATACATATATATATCCAATGTTATGTATATATATATATATATATATATATACATGTATATATATATGTATATATATATATATATACATGTATATATATATATGTATATATATATACATGTATATATATATATGCAATGTTATATATATATATATATATATATATATATATATATATATATATATATATATATATATATATATATAACATTAGCACAAAAACAAAAGAAAAAAATAACATAACATACTACCAAAGTTAAATGAGAAATTGTAAAAAGTGCACCCCACACAGCAGCCATAGCACAAGCCGCAAAATAATGTTTGGAGGAAAAATTAGCAGAAGTTAGCTGTGAAAAAACAAAGTAAAATACTTACAAAACAAAGAAAAAAAAGCCCAACAAAATAATGGAAAATGTAGACATTCGAACAAATATATATTTTTTATGCAACTATCAGCAAAATCAAATAAGCATAATACAAAACGCAGTCCCCAAACAATAACATATAGATATAACTATATAAACACGCAATCACAACAACAAAAAATAATGAAAAACAGAAGATAATATAACAACTGCAAAACGGAAAAAATCACAAATAAAACCCAGAAAAATAAATACACTCAAGAACACAAACACTTAACTATGACCCAAAAATCTTGAATCGGTCATATACACTAAGACGGTAAGATAAAGGTCAAGCCAATGCAATAAAAATGTCAACCAAAATTACAAGAAGAAACTTCTGCACTATAAAGCAATTAAGTTGACACCCACTCACGCGTGCTAAAAGAAAGTTATGATAAAAAGCATGAAAAAGAAATCAACCAGCTGCAAATAATAAATCACTTTAAAAAGAAGGCAACATTAAAAGCAAACAAAAAACAATTAACCATCTGTAGAACCACTCACATACAAAAATGTTAAATTACACCATGCTCTATGTAGATAAGTATAAAACCGGGACACAACAGCGGTTTGGAAAAAAATGCTCTGAGGAGTAAAGACATCATAATGGTGCATTCACAAAGTCGGCATGACTCTGCTCACTTAAGTGACAAATTTCTCGACATTAAACTTAATTGTGCATTTGTATAGCAATCCCTTTATTTTATATAAGTACTGATTATGTTTTGAAAATAGACCTTCTTATAACCTTAGATACATACATAAAGCAATCCATACATTCAATTATAAGTAAAAGTAAAATCAGCCTTGATAGTTGCTGAAGTATATCTGAAACGTTTATTTCTACATAATTTACACCTGGAAAAGAAGAAAATTTTAAGAAAATTATAATTAATTAAAAATAATTAATTGCAGTAACTTGTCAGTCGTTTGAAATGAAATTGAATTGATACTAGATAAAGATATGAAGAAATGTGTTCTGGGATACTGGTAGTTATCTGAAAGAATTATTGTAGTTAAACTGAAAGGTAAACCCTGTCGGTGCATACACGATTACAATATATTTATTATAATCGTGTATGCACCGACAGTGCAAAATACAGAAGAAATCGAATCGTTCTGCTCCATGCTAGACAACGTCAAAGCTCAGAAATTATAATGATCATATGAAACCTGAATGCCAAAGTAGGCGAGGAGAGGGAAGGGTAAATAACTTTCGAATGCTGATTTTCAAGGTAGATAGATTTGTAAAATTTACATAGTGCTGTATTTTGTAGCGGACTTTCTGCAGACAGAAAACCAAGAGTGGAGCCCCGAATATGGTTAATGGTTATTTTATTTCAAATCGGCAATATCTTAGTCA
The DNA here is from genome assembly GCA_037127315.1 of Ascarosepion bandense. NCBI lineage: Eukaryota > Metazoa > Mollusca > Cephalopoda > Sepiida > Sepiidae > Ascarosepion > Ascarosepion bandense. Next base: position 870,042 of record JBBBDQ010001989.1, on the reverse strand, counting down.
AGTAGAAAAAGTTTACTTTTGACGTATTTTGTTCGATGAAATCATAAAGGACGAAACGTGTTACAAGAAAACTTTTCCCACTTTGTCATACCTTTTCAAATATATATATATATATATATATATATATATATATATATATATATTATTAGAAAATTTTTAGATATACTACAATTTCATGGGTAATACGTATCTCGCCGCTGGATAACCCTGCAGCTCTTCAGACCTATGTCTACTCTCAAAACGGACACGTGAGCGTCTGTGAGTAATGACTTTTTCTGGAATATTTTGAAGATGAATTGTTGTATCATTTGGGTGTGAAGAGCCGCAAGATCATCCAGCGGCGAAATACGTATTACCCATGAAATTGTAGTATATCTAAAAATAATTTCTAAATTATATTACGCTGTTAAGTTAAATTAAATAAATGAATTTAACATTGAGTTCTTCTCTCTCGGAATTTACCTGATTAATATACCAAGTATTCTACTTTATATATATATATATACACACACACAATAGTCATCCATCCGCAGACAGATCTGTTTCGCTGTATTACAGCTCATCAGTACGGCTTAGACTCCGTTCGCTTCATAACCCAGGATTGAAACCCGACCGAATCGGCGTTAGTCAGCGATTCTACTCCTAGTCCACGAGCGTATGGCAGTAGAAGGCAGGCTTTTTTTCGCGTATAAACACGCCCAATAGCTAGAGTGATCCAATTCATTATCTAATGAGCGATGCGTATATGCTGGGGTAGCTACTGTTTACAAAGTCCCCCACTCTTCCAGAGTGCTCAATCAGGGTGTGAGAGCGTAAATACTATAGTCATCCGCAGACAGATTTGCTTCGCTGTATTACAGCTCATCAGTACGGCTTAGACTCCGTTCGCTTCATAACCCAGGATCGAAACCCGACCGAATCGGCGTCAGTCGGCGATTCTACCCCTAGGCCACGAGATATATTTGAAAGACCACATCTAGCTCATAGTCATTGACGCATACCAGACGGTCACATTCCAAAAGACCTCTTGTATAGAGAGCTGGCCTCTGGGAGAAGACCAACTGGGCGGCCACAACAGCGGTATCGTGACATGATAAAAGGCGATATGAAAGCTGAGAGTCATGGGAGAGTGTAGCAGTCTACCGGTTCAAATGGAGAGGAACCCTGGCTTAACTTAAATCAAGAGAGGAGCAACTAACACAAGTCGTCATGGAGAGAACAGACCAGAAACAAAACATGAATGCAGCCTCTGTAACAGACTCACTCCCGCATCGGTTTTTACAGTCACAGACGCCGAGGCTCCATCCAAGCAGACAACTAAGATGCTACCCATGGTCTACCCTGACCGACGGAGCCTTACTTTATATATATATATATATATATATATATATATATATATATATATATAGGCAGCAAATTTTCTTTTAGACATGCCAGGTTAAATAAATTGCAAACATTGTGCCTGCTTAAATTTAACAAAATTCGTTCATACTCATGGACAATCTTATAGGATAGTTCTGATCGATAACACAAATATCCTACACCTAGAAAACAACAAAATCAAATTACAGATTCTCGAGGTAATATTCATTAAAAAGCTTAAACCGTCAATTAATAGAATCAGCTATGAATATTGTAGTAATGTTCTAAAATATTTGTAAAAAGAACAGTTTTTTCATGCTTTAACACGTGCATGACCATGACATTACAACATATAAAATAATTCCGTTTTGGATAATTTTCATGTTCTAATGAACGCTAAGGAATTTGTCAACCGTTATATTTGAAGCAGAAAAAAAAATTACAGTAATTTTTAGTAGCACAGTTTTGCGGTTATTTTTTGTGACCATAACTCACACCCCTCGAAGTTTGTGAAGTTGTTTTTTTCACAATAGTAAATAGAAGCCCAGATGATGATTTTAACAACCGTAACATTTTAACGTTGGCTGTCCCACAATAAATTCATATTTTGTTGTTTTCAAATATTTATTTTATTTTGTATCTCACATTGTCGGAATATATATATATATATATATATATATATATATATATATATATATATATATATACTGTAATGGTTGTTACAATGTTTTTAAATTCATAGTATCACTGCACAAAAAAATTCTCATGTTTCGAAGCCAGCCCATTATGTTTTGGCTTCATCCTCAGGTGATTTTTTTTAGAAATAAGAATTATCCAGTTGAAAGGACCGTTTATTTGTGTGGGATTTGTTATTTTCGGGTGTAAGAGGGGTTGGTCTGTATTTTGAGTTCCGTTGACCTTTTTACTGGTGTTGGGGTTAAGTGTTTGTTTTTGGCAGAGTTCATGATAGGTTAATCTATTAATGTTGAAAGGGCTGAATGGGCTGGCTTCGAAACATGAGAAATTTTTTGTGTAGTGATACTATGAATTTAAAAACATTGTAACAACCATTACAGTATAACGCTCTACATTTGTATCGAGCACCCTTTATAAAAGTAAATGCATGAACAAAAAGGTAAATAAACCTACGAGTTCAACAACTTAGTTACAATATATATATATATATATATATATATATTAGGGTAGGTAGATTTTTCACTTTTTTTAAAATATTAAAAAATCTCACTTACCGAAAGTTGTGTATGGACCTATTAAGTACTGATACAAAATATTAGATCAAATACTTCAACGGTTTTTTGAGCGTTTGGCATCAAAGGTCGCAGACAAAAATATACTGAAAATTCCTCGTTTTCGCAAGATTTAGCTTGAATATTAGCGAGAAAACTAAATAATTTTAGTATTTAAATCAAGGTATGCCATTTTATTTTATAAAAATGATATTAATTAAAGAAATGATGACTAATCTTCAAATTGAACATCTGCCCCCCCCCCAATTTTCAGTATCTGCTTTAAAAAACATTATGAATGAAGCAGTGATATTTGAATACCTTAAATGATGTTTTCTGTGATAAGTGAAAATATAACAAACAAACAAATAAGGAAAAATAAACACTATTTTAATAGTGCTTAATATATAGAGTCAAATTGCTCCATATAAGAGCCCTTATACAAAAATGCTGGTCTCAATTTCTGACTCAAAACTTTGGCTGTAATATGTTGATGCCTTGCTTCAAAACCGTATACAGTTTGCAAAGCTTCTGTTGTTAACTTGACTGCCCATTCCATGCGAGTGAGGGCAAATTTGGCAAAGTCAAGCCTGGTTCCATTTAACAATGGTTCCTGAAGTTCAGATTCAGAAAAACCTTCCATCATTGGTGGTTCAAAAATGCCACAATGATAAATCTATCAATTGTGTCCAGTGTGTGGCATTAAAATTAATGGTTGGTATTCTTTTTAACCTTTTCTGAAAGAATATAAAAAAAATATTTATTGATTCATTTAAAAACTTCCAGTCTCTACTATAATAATTATGGTGAAATTAGATGAAATTCTATAAATTGCAATAAATAATTGAGTCATTGATATATAAATAAATATTTAATTACCTAATGGCTAAAACTCTTTTTAAAGCTTCTTCTCTTACTTCAACTTCATCAGATTTGACTATGGAGTATAGGTTTTAAGACAGTAAACAAAATGTACTTCCTTGTATATTTCTTAAAGTGATCTGTTGGATTTCATGAGGCTGCTTCTTGATCTTCTGGATCATATTAAAAATGTGCACTTGCTGATTTTGGAACTTATTATTTCTTTTAATTTCAAACCAACAAGTGGCATACGCATTTACAATAAAACTTATTAAACTGTGAAGTTTTGTTGTGAGCTTTTGTGGGTATGTGCCACGACTCAATAAACGCATAAGCCTGATGGCCAAAGTTAACCACCTTGCCTGGTTTAAAGGACCAATTTTCCAGGAGACATATCTAGAGTCAACCTTACCTCTAGAAATATCCATTGTGTATTCATACAGGTGTCTTTGGTCACAACTAAGATCATGTATTTCACCAATTTTCAAGTTGAATGCAGAGGACTGCTAATAGTGGCAAATGATATTCGTGGTAAATCATTTGAGCATAATTTCCCCAGAGGAACACTGAATGCTGTAGGGCCTTTTGTGCAACCATCTATGTTTTTGAAAAGAGCTCTGAAAGGTAGTTCATTATGGTGCAAATAGCAACAATTGCATGAAGATTCTGTTTTTCTAAAATTGCAACCATTCCACCTTCACAGCCTGTGTTGGCATTAATGTTGTCAACAAGGATAACTTTGATAGTGTTCTTACTGTTGAATTCATGCAAAACATCCACTACTTGCTCTGCATGAACAACACCTGTTGCACCACTATTAGGGAGAACTCTATGTCTCAGATATTGACTTTCATATGGTGCCTTCTTTGTAAAAGTTAAATAGCGTTCTGGTTCCTTTTTTTTTTTCATAGTTTTCTGTTCATTTTCCTCCACAATTTCCTCATACAGCAATGTGTCCTTATTCATTCTCCCATCAACTGCAATACATATAAGGTTTTTCACACTTTCATCATGTTTTTGTTGGGCAGTTGTTTTCACTTTGCCCTATCAATTTTGCATTTATCTATATTTTTCATATTAATATTTGGTATAAGAAGGCTTATAGCCTTCAAGTCCAAGAGCAAGGCATTGACAAGGATAGCTCTAAGATTAGAAGATATGTCCCCCCTAACTAACTTGAAAGCATAACTTGGAAATTATAAGGGCCTTTTGGATGTTTCCTTGGCTGCAAATATTCTTCTTTTGGTTTTTCACTTGGAGGATGAGTAGGAGGGGGAAGAAACATTAGCCTGAACATTTGATGTTGGAGCTGTCGGTGATGAAACTAAATTTTTTCTTAACCTCTCTCTTTCCCTTTTACTTTTTTATAGAACTTTTATCAACAGGTCCAAGCTGGAAAGTGCCCTTAGACCCTAATTTGCATCTCTGATCCTTTTAGTTATTCACGATCCTTAAATACTTAAAAAAAAAAAAAATATATATATATGTACTATCAGAAATGAAATTCCACAAATATTTTAAAAATAAATTTGATAAAATTTGAAATAAATACATTAAATTAGAAGTAATGTTTACTTACTTTAAAGTCGTGTTACTTCCGAGATTAGCTCGTAAACAGGCTTTTTAATAAATAAATATTAATTTTAAAAATATAAACAAATCAGAATAATTATAAAAGTTGAATTTTTCATTAAAATAAGACTTAACTATTAAAAAAATACAAGAGATATTCGTGATAATTAGAAGCGTAAAAGAGTAAACAAAGTAAAAACAATCGTTTAGGGGGAAGGTAATTTCAACAGGTGAATGCCAATAAAAATTCCAATAAATAAAACGGCATACGTAAATAGTTATTTGTATATTAAACTAAATATCATAGTGTTTTTATTTCTTTTTAATTTTGATGTTTTCATTTAATTTCTTAAGAAAAAAAGAATACTACATTTAAAATATCTATTATTAAACGTATTGTATTTTTTTCTTATTTTTAAAACTCGGGTTTTATTTAAGCCGACACATGTTTCCGGTAACACCTATATTGTGATAAAAATCCCAATTTATTTCGTCTTTAAGTTTAAATGCTCAAATAAATACAAAGTTTTGAAGAAAAACATTTCTTGTGGTAACTCTCGACATTATTTTGCAATTTTCTTCAAGTGCGATTTTTTACAGTTCCAAAATCGACCTACCCTAATATATATATATATATATATATATATATATATATATATATTTAGCAAATAAGCTGTCACTCGAAGCTACCTGGGTTTCGCCTGAAGATAACTCACGGTTATTTGCTTAGCATATTTTGCTCTACTTTCTTCATGTCGAATTTTGTATCGAGCATTTTTTGTTGTATGCTGTTTTCTGCTTTCTTCTGTGCCAAACACACACACACACACACACACACACACACACACACACACACACACACACGCACGCACGCACGCACGCACGCACGCACACACACACACACACACAAATATATAGTAGCTACTCTGGCATGTACGCATTGCTCATTCTGTAATGAATTTGAGCACTCTGGCTATTGAGTGTGTATAATGATAATATACACGCTAAAAAGTCTGCATTCTTCTACCGAGCGCCCATAGCCCAGAGGTAAAATCGTCGACTGACGCCAATTCGGTCGGGTTTCAATCCTGGGTTAAAAGCAATTGGAGTCTCACCGTACTGACGAGCTGTGATAAAGCGAAACAGATTTGTCTGCGGATGACTATATATATATATATATATATATGTATATATATTCATATGCACAGAATTACACGCCCATATATAGATATTTTACTGGTGTTAATAAAACGGTACTTGATGTAATATAACAGAGATACAGAGTATATATTAATAAATATACCGATTATCTTACGAATATAGCACGACTCGGAGTTTTATGCATCACACAATTTTCAGGTGCCCGATAGGAACTGACCGTCGCGGTAATTAAATTTTTGCTTCTCACGTTACATATGATAGTTTTATATAATGCTGTGATGCTATTATTTAGCAAAAGGATTATAATTATAATATTCAAAACTGATGATTGCATAGTGCATGAAGTTGTGCTATAGAGACGTAAGATAATATGTATATTTATTAATATAAACTCCCCCTCTCTTTCGCTCTCTCTCTATATATAGAGTATAAATTACTTTATATATGTTTGCGATAGCTTATTTGCTAAGTATATTTTGGTCTAATTTCTTCTTGCTGGATTTTTTATCGAGTACTTTTTAATTGTATCGTACTTTTAGAGCGGTTGTTTTCTGCTTTCCTCTGTTTTATATATATATATATATATATATATATATATATATATATATATATATATATGAGAAAAATTAAGGCAGACACATTATTTCATGGTAAATGGGACGTATAAGCCTATTTCAGGCGAACCATCATCAGCTACCGTTTTTATTGTACATTTTACCATGAAATAACGCGTTTGTCTTAATTTTTCTTATATTTGCTCTATATGTATTTATATACATATATACTTGGATCTCTCTTAGAGAGTTATCCTACCACTGTATGCACAGGATACTTCTTTAGGTTCTTCTATATCTACACCGCATGCTGATATATATTGTATTTAAATATATGGAATTTTTTCATATTTTCTGATTAGACTTTTTATTTCCGAATTATATTTGTATAAAAATTGTCCAAAGGTTGTCCTAGTACTTACGAACGTCATCGATTATCATCAGGGACTTTATTACAGATTAAAAATCAAATATTGTCTTGTAGCAGGAAAAGTGTTACAACATTCTAAAAGAAAATAAATAAACGTTATGAAAACTTTTAAAATTCAAAGGCACTAATAATGTAAGCAACATGCACACGTGAAGATATGTGCTCACGTAGATGCGTGAATTATATGGAATACTTATACCGAATTATATGGTTGTTAAAGATTTTAAATGTCGTATAAATACGTTAGAGAATTTAAACTTCGAAGGGACTAATTATGTAAATTATCAATTACTCAGGGGCAAAGAATTATTGACCTTAATTATATTTCAAATAAACCCTCTAAACTCAACTAAGAACACACACACACACACACACACACACACACACACACACACACACACACACATATATATATATAATAATAAATCCACTACATATATTGGTTTTACTACCATCACGCTCTCCTGTAAACTTACCTGTAACCTTTCTGATCAGAGTACAATTACAAACATTTCTTAGAAAAACATAACCATGTAGGTAATATCAAACAGATTTTAGTCAACAATACAATAATCCTCATTCATGCACACAGCAAAAAGAAACTTCAGATATTGGAGGCCATTCACATTAAATCCAAACAACCCACACTTAATATGATCACGTTTAAATCTGGCCATAGCATATTACATTGCATTTAAATATATGGTTCTGTTATCATTTCGAGCTCTCACGCGGTGTGGCGTCATAGAACCGCATTACAAATTTGCGATTGTGTTTGCTATTTTTGGTAACTGTTGCCATTGCTTAGCGGAGTTTTATGTCAACACAAGATAAAATCGTCGCTGATGGTGGATATTTTTGTGTTAACATCCTTGTAACCTCTCTGAAGATGGCTCATGTGAGCCAAAAGCTTAGAAACAAGTTAATAAAGAATTATCCAAATACGATGTTTAGAACGGCTCATGATTAAACATAATAGACATTCATTGTCTCTTATATTTAACAGTATATGTTTACAATATATATATATATATGTTTTTTTATTAACCCAACAGATTTTTATAACTCGTAGATACTCGTATTTGAGTAGACGATCCGTTTATTTATTACATTGTCTATTTATTTATTTTCGTCTACCTGCCGAAATATCCGAGAAATCTTTTTTAGAAAAATATGCGCTATCCTGTAGGATTCGAACCTGCGTCTCCTGAGAGGAAACCGGCATTATATTTTTTGTGCTTTCATGTTTCAGCCACAGAATGCGTCGATGTCTAAAAAAAATCTGTTTAAAGGGACTATTCAAACTTTGATTGACCGACGACTCACTCTGTGGCCGAGAGGTCAAACTTCTTAATTAAATCTTCGTAAATGCCCTTAATTGTTATAAAGTTTTTACCATCAGGACATTTAACGTGAGAGGATTCGTGAAAAAAAAAAAAAATAAAATAAAAAGAAGGAAAGCAGGAATTATTGGCTGGAGACATTGACCAATATCATATTAATGTATGTTGTCTTCAAGAAACAGAAATCAAATATTAATATCAACTTAAGCTTTGGAAACAGTAAATATTATGGACATGTTTTGGCATCAATACCAAATGGAAGAATAATATCCATAGACAAACATCCATAGTAGGATGACATTAAAAGTATTACCAATAATATTTCCTAATTTCCCGTCAAACGTTGAAGAGCTTGGGAGACCTGCAACACTTTTGTAAGTTAACAAAGGACACGGAGGTTTGGCGAGGACTGATTTATTAGTTATTTTCAGAGATGGTAAAGATGAGAAACCACACTGGTTTGCAAGTCGTAGCAACTCTACTGTTGTGGCAGATGAATCACTAATAACGTTCTATTTTGTTTCGGTTTTAATATTGAGATATTTATCCCGAAAATATGGTCGCTTTAAACGCATTATCTTTTAGTAATTTACTGGTCGATGGATTTGTAATGTGAAAGCAATCTTTGTTATTCTTTTTCCTTTTTATTCTTTTTTTCCCACTTCTCTCCGCGACTTACGGCCTATCAAGTCGAATACACCGGTTCTCGCTCGATCACCGAAGTTAAGTCAACGTTGAGCCTGGTCAGTACTTAGATGGGTGACCGCTTTGGAATACTAGGTGTTTAGTGACGGATGTGCGTTATGGTGCAGTGGATATCGGCTCGGAAAGAGAAATCGGTGAGCCGAGTTCCAATTCCAGTTTAATACCCTGCATTCAGTTAAGCACTGGTACCCTTGGGAAAGGTATTAATTCGTCCCTTTCTTCCAGTTATGGGTTAAATAACAGGGTAGGACTTGGGGACCCTCTCCTTAAAAAACAAAACAAATCCCAATGAATCTTGATGCTCGAAAAGAAAAAAAGTATTAGTAGACACGAAAACTTTTATAAAAATGTGTTGTTTCTTAACCACATAGTGTTCTTAATTACGTCCATGTCTGAAGATTCGTGACTTGTATTTTTTTATTATCTTGAATTAATGTTCACCGTCAATAAATTTTGGTTTTAGTGCTTTTGTAAGAACCCTTTTTTTTTTACACAAAACATCAACACAGACTAATTCTATACTTAACTTCGGTAATATTAAACTAAGAAAGAATTGGACCCCTCAGATCTAGACTTAAATAACAGGGTAGGACTAGGGGACCCTGCCCTTAAAAACAAATCCCAATGAATCTTGATACTCGAAAAGAAAAATATATTACTAGACACAAAAACTTATATAAAAACAACAATAAATTGATGAAAGAAAAAAGGTATTACCAGCAATAAATAAATAAAGTTTAGTTGGCAGTAAATGACTCGCCAAGGTTGATTTGCCATAAAAACAAAACAACCAACCAACAACTTATCTCCGCTATTTTTAGTCTTTTTACTCGTTTATATCTTCAGATTAAATGTCTATTCCTATCTTTCTTCTTTGTTTTTTGTGAGTATATACTCTTAACATTTTCATAGAATTGTCTCATTGAGTATATACATCCTCTCTGTGTCCCCTTTTTTGTGTCTAATTCGAAAATGTTTTGTGTATGTATATAGTTTCTCATAAGATTTGTTTGTATGTAAGTGTGACTAAATATATGTGTGACATTGTCTGTATTATATGTGATCTGATGTATCTATTCTCAATTTATTTCCGGTTTAAATTATACAAGCTTCACTTCCTGAGTCAACTTATTTATTTTCAACGGTCGGAATCAGACAATGTAAGTAAATGTACACTGCCGAAATAAATCTCGATTTATAACCGTCTAAATATACGTTAAATTTTCCTCTCAATATTTTATCAGGCTCTAGATGATATCCATCGAGCTCTCTATTTTCATTTAATTAATAATTATATTAATTGCATAAAATCTTTTAAAATATCCTCTCCGTTTTTTACGGGATTGCCATTCTCTCTTTTATATATATATATATATATATATATATATATATATATATATATAGTCATCCGCAGATAGCTCTGTTTTGCTGTATCATAGCGCATCAATATGATTAGACATCTGTTTGCTTCTAGCCAGGATTGAAATTCGGCCGAATTGACATTAGTCGGCGATTCTACCTCTGAGCTATGGGAGTAGAGGTACGTGGACTTTAGCGTGTTATATACAATGCAAACAGACGCCAGTAGCTGAGAGTGTTCAAATTCATTATTGAATGAACGATGCATAGATGTGTGAGTAGCTACTGTTTTTTTAAAGTCTACCATTCTTCCATATATATATATATATATATATATATATATATATATATACAAACACGTTTCATTAAAAAGGCTGATAAAGAAGATTTTATTAATTTTTGAATTTATTTTTCCAGTCTTCTTACATGTTTTCTTTTTGCTACGATAATTCCCAGCTGCGCGCCTCACGAGATAGCTTGAAAGAATCCTACTTTTCAAAAACGCAAAAAGTACGTTACACTCAAACACGAGGACAAAATAACAACAACAGAAAATAACATTTTTGAAAATGGCCAGTGAAGTTGCTGAAAGCGCTGGGAAAGTCTAAAATTATGGAACATTTTTGCACTCTTTATCTACAGTAAAAAAGAAACATGTAAGAAAACTGAAGAAATTAAAAACAAAATTAATAAAACATTTCTTGCCGGTTGTTTTTACCAAAACATGTTTAAATGAAAGACTGCTGCCGAAATATATATATATATATATATATATATATATATATATATATATGAGATTATTACTATACTCGTGGCGAAAAACCTTCCACGAATCTACGAAGAAGGGAAAAATGGTTTTAAAAAAAAGAGCAAAGTACATGAATATCAGTCAAAAGGGTTCGGACCAAGTCAGCACGTAGCCTAAAGAAAAAACCCGGATACGAGTAATCAACTAACAAAAAGTGCTCAATACTTAGGTAGAGCGAAACAAGTAAAAAATACCCAGTGAGCCAGACGGAGCTACCTAGGTTTCACTTAAACTGGCCAGCTTTCACTGACGATCCGTTTAAGTGAAACCTAGTTAGCTCCGTCTGGCTCACTAGGTATTTTTTACTTATATATATATATATATATTAATCGTTTCACCTCAAGAAAGAGAGTAAAGTCATTAAGACGCGAGTGGTTACTGAGTATGAAAAAATAAGAAAAAAGCGAAACGTTGCTGAGGAGCGAGAACAAAAGCAGAGTAATCAGGAAAACAGTAGATAACGATTGAAATCCCATTTAACTTTTTTTTTTTTTGAGATCAAAGTTGGTTGGAAAGTATGAAGTCGGAAGAAACTCCCACGCGTGAGATATGTGAGAGAAGAAACTGTTAGCTTAGAACTTACTGTTGCATTCAGCAAATTCAAATGTAAAATGAAGAGACCTTGTTGCCAATCTAGTACTGCACTTAAAGTCATAAAATCTAAGTGCCCTAACGGAAAACTCAACAGAACAATTGCCATGGAATATTGATAGAAAAAGCACAGGATTGCTCCATTATGGCAATAAAGAAATGACTGAAGTTGAGATGCTAGGTCAAGGTCATTAATATTGTAGATTCTTCTTTGGGTTTTCTCAAGACTATTTAAATACTAGAAACACTAGACTAAATGTAACCGCAGTATTTGAAGCATGGGCAAATGGTAGACTTATAAACATGTAAGATAGATTCTGGCGAGAAAATGGTTTAGCACGACACAATGAACCGAGTTTCTTAGCAGCAAAATTAGCAATTATAATCTTTCCACTAGATGTCAACTGAGAACGTTAATCCGAAAAATTGCAAGAAGTCAGTCTGCGCAGTTAGGGCGAAAACTGTTTTATTCTGCGCAGATAAAAATATAAAATAGTCGTGATCTGTAATATAAATTGAATTCTGAAGTATCAAATTAATAGTGACGTAGGAAGACGTAGCATTGATGGATAAAAAGATTTATTTTCTTGGTAACTTGAGAACATTAGCGAGTTAAAACAACACTGGAAATTACGAAAATGATCAGTAAGTAGCATCGAATTTTATATAGTTAATCAAAATCCTGTGGAATAATGGAATCCCGAGAAGAGTGAAAAAAAAAAAAAAAATTGACGTTGTCAAAATATGACATTTTTAGATGCCTGATCATAAAACATTATACAACAACGAGAACCCATTACTTAATATAACGACATTCATTTAGACCTAGAACTTTCTTCACGAGCAAATCACCCTGCTATATGCGCCTGTTTCAGAACATGCTTAAATATATTAATTTTTCGAGAAATAAAACACACAAAATTCCTACTGAAAATAATATACAGATGGTACGACTACTGGGAGATCTCTTCAAAGATGAAGGGGAGTGTCGAAGCAACAGTTATGTTGTCCTACAGAAAGATGCTGAAGATACCATTGACTGAACATGTGAGCAACGAAGAGGTTTTGGAGAAAATGCAAACCAAAAGGAAACTTATATTTGACATCAGGAAGACAACTGTGGTTTGGGGGACACGTAATGAGGAAGAAGGCCTGGAGAACCTAATATTCACAAGACGTATAGAGAAAAAGAGAGACGGGGGAAGCAACACGAGACCCACTTGATGGGTTTGAGCAGGTGGATGGCAGAGGGGGTTTTGGGAAAGATGCCAAGGAGAAATATATTAAGAGCGATAAGGAAGAGGGAAAAGTGGAAATCCGTGATCGCCTACGTCCTGAAAGAACATAAAGAAGAGGAATAGTGATAATAGTTAATTTTTGAAGCGCTGCTTAAACTTGGCACAAGGCCGAAAGTATGAGGTACCCAGTGAGGATCGAACTCACCACCAAGTTGTAACAGATTATAGCAAGACAAGCTTTAGTATTTGTCTATATTTCTGAGATGAGGTAGTATTTAAGGTATTCACATTATTCATACTATTGTCCTAATCTTTGTTGCCATTTGTACTACGTTTCGGCCGTTTTACGCTCCGGCCTTCTTCAGGTGCTAGGAATTTCGAACAGAACTCTTTATTAAAATCACTGGGGTATATAATATTCATCCCTTTTGTGTAGAACCCCTTTTTGGTAGTCATGAGTTATCTCACTCTAACCCTGTAAGTTACTTGTTCACCCCTTGAAAAAGGTATTAATCCGTCTCTTCCCTCCAGTTATGGGTTAAATAATAGGACAGATTGGGTTCTTTAGCCTTGACTGGCAACCAGTCTTCCGTAGAAAGCAATGACAAACTACTTCGAGATAATCTTCTGCCCAGTCAGTCATGTCCCTTTTGAGACATGATCGCCCAAGCGTTTATCAAGTATGGCACTTAACTGACTGACTGGATTGGCATCTAGGTTCCACCCTTTTATCCTCAAAATATTTAAATGTAACTGCCTTTTCTACTCCAACATTTTATTTTATAACACATCCCGTTTATGGGACCCCCTACAATTTGCTTGCTGCCCTGATAGCTACAACCTCTAAAAGTTTAAATTCAACGTTAATGACCATCTTCTATCTGCTTGATTCCCATAGACTCGTGGCGGTCCTGCCTTGCTTGGGGTGAAATGATTATTTAAAAATTCCAGGTTTTCTTCTTTCGTCGTGGAAATGTTCTCCAACGTATTCGTTTCATATATGACGTGTTTCTTCTCTGTTATCAACTTTTCTTCTTTTTTATGCACCCTGTCGAAGAGCACAGAATGAAAAATCTTTCTTGAAGCTTATACTTTGATTTTAGTTTCAAGCTAATAGTTTCAATTCAATAATTCCAGGAAGAAAAAACTTCGCAGTATTTCAAAATCTTATTAAATTACTGGAAGAAGTTTTTCTTTTGCTAAGATAGCTGATTAGCGCCAATTTTTAGTCGTCTGTCATAGCAATGTTATTCTCTTTATTAGAAACTCTTCCAAATATAAAATATACTTCCTGAAACTTTATTTGAAAAATTCTTAACCGATTAAAGCATAATTAATATAATTTGAAACAACTATTACTTAGTATTTGACTATATTTCTGAGATAAGGTAGTATTTACAGTATTTACAATATACTTCCTGAAACTTTATTTCAGGAATATTAACTGATTAAACCATAATTAATACAATTTGTAACAACAATTACTTAGCATTTGTCTATACTTCTGATATGAGGTAGTATTTACAGTATTTACAATATACTTTCTGAAATTTTATTTGAAGAATATTAACTGATTAAAACATAATTAATATAATTTAAAACAACTTTTACTTAGTATTTGTTTATATTTCTGAGATGAGGTAGTATTTACAGTATTTACAATATACTTCCTGAAATTTTATTTGAAGAATATTAACTGATTAAAACATAATTAATATAATTTAAGACAACTATTACTTAGTATTTGTTTATATTTCTGAGATGAGGTAGTATTTACAGTATTTATAATTTACTTCCTGAAACATTATTTGAGGAATATTAACTGATTAAAACATAATTAATATAATTTAAAACAACTTTTACTTAGTATTTGTTTATATTTCTGAGATGAGGTAGTATTTACAGTATTTATAATTTACTTCCTGAAACTTTATTTGAAGAATATTAACTGATTAAAACATAATTAATATAATTTAAGACAACTATTACTTAGTATTTGTTTATATTTCTGAGATGAGGTAGTATTTACAGTATTTACAATATACTTTCTGAAATTTTATTTGAAGAATATTAACTGATTAAAACATAATTAATATAATTTAAAACAACTTTTACTTAGTATTTGTTTATATTTCTGAGATGAGGTAGTATTTACAGTATTTATAATTTACTTCCTGAAACATTATTTGAGGAATATTAACTGATTAAACCATAATTAATATAATTTGAAACAACTATTACTTATCAATATTCCTGAAATGAGGTAGTATTTACAGTATTTACAATATTCGGACTCTTGTCCTCATCTTTGTTGCCATTTGTACAACGTTGTGGAGCATACAAAGGCCGAAACTTCGTACCTATGGCAACAAAGATGGGGACAATAGTTCGAATAATGTAGATACTGTAAACTATTTCTTTAATTTAAAAATATCACAGAAATGCATTTTTAACACAGCTGTATCTGTTTATTTAAGCTGTTGGCATGTTTGACAGCTTGATCTTTATATAACGTTGTTCTATGGAGGCCTTAGTCCTAAAATAAATCGAATATAGAGTGAACGCCTTTGAACGTCATGGTACCCTATCTATAGGAATGAGCTCTTCCTCCGTCATTAAATTCTAATCTGCATGACTTACGGGGACGCAGCTGAGATACAGTCTAGAGACAGGTTACAGGCAGTTAAGACGCAGCGTAACTAAACCGTTCAGACTTACACTTTTATTGTGCTGATTACTAACACTGTTACTTGTATGTAAGGATATGACATATAAAAAGCAGTAATTTCTGTTGGATTCGGAAAATTAGTGTCAATTATTTCTGTTTAGTCAACCAATATAAAATTTAATAAGTACCCTTATTATGATAAATTAATTGTGATTTTGAAACACACACACACACACACACACACACACACACACACACACACACACACACACACACACACACACATATATATATATATATATATATACTCTTGGTGTAAAGTGGTATTAATATCTTTCGCCGCCATGATGGACAAGCCTTATTATATGAATTATTATTTAAAATTCTCTCTTTTCAAACGTGTAATGTCATACAAATAACATTTATATGCTTTCTTGTGTCTTCCTGCTTTGTCTGTTGGCTTTCATGTTAGAAAGGAAAAAAGAAAATTGAGTTAAAATGAACAGCAAAACGGCAAAGAAGACGATAAAATAAAACACTAGATGCTTCCCTATTATTGGCTGTCAAAGTCATAAACGGTTGCTTCGATGAGCTGCTAAAAAGCAAAAAAAAACATTTTTGTTTTTCAATTTTCTTTTTAGAATTCAACAGAATTTACTACTTATTTAGACCTCTTTGGAACTTTGTTTTTATTTTTATAATAGGCTATAGAATTTCATATAAATATTGAAAAAAAAAATGCTTCTTCGTGTTCGCTAGTTTAAATGCGTGAAATAAACAATCGTCTTTTATCATCAAATAATTCCACTTGTTTCATCGCACCTCCGTTTGTTACCACGACCGTTACCAGCCGGCACCTCATAAATTATGAACTATTCCTGTTGGTTTTCGCGATAACAGACGGTATAAAGACTTATCAGAAACGCTATCTGGTTTCAGTGAAAGAAAGAAAGAAAGATAAGATCGAAGAGGCGATAACGCTCTCACGCATTTAACGTCTGCTTCAGTGAAAATGAAAAATTGTAATTTTCAGATATTTTCAATTTTACTCTCTTACTAACCTGCATTCATTATTTAATGAGAGGCTTGTGAGGATTGAAGTTCCTATTCTGCTGTAATGTGATCCAGTGAGGCAAAATTGCTGACCATTAGACGACGTCAAAGAGCCCTAATAATTTTCTGGAAGTAAACACTGTCTTACGGAGAGCTGATAATTGGCAGAAGACATCAAGGAACAAATAAATGGTACGATGTCGCAATCAAAAGGAACATTTCCTGTGTGAAATCATACCAAATACACTAGAGGGTGTGCTGCCGACCAATCCCGTTGGTGTGTCATTGTCTGACATAAAAAAATAAATCGCTACTCAAAGACAACAGTGCCACTGTACAACTTTGATTTTAGTGACAACCACAGACTTCTAGTGACCGTACTTTTCCAGATTTTGCGTTTCAAGATTTGGTTTGCTGAGAAACCTCCGGATTAATCTATTGCAAATTTGAACCCAAATTTGTAGCAGAATCAACTTTGTCTTTTCAAATAATTTTTAATAAAATTCAATGAAACTTAAACAAAAGGCATTTGACTCCCTATGGATGAGTTTCATATCTAAATAAAAAGATTTTTTCCAGGAAAGAAAATGTGTACGAATATCAGGCATATGCTTTACAAATTATAAGTATAAATCTATCTATCTAGGACCAGTCATTATCTATCTATCTATCTATCTATCTATCTATCTATCTATCTATCTCAATCCGTTCATATCTATCTATCTATCTATCTATCTATCTATCTATCTATCTATCTCAATCCGTTCATATCTATCTATCTATCTATCTATCTATCTATCTCAATCCGTTCATATCTATCTATCTATCTATCTATCTATCTATCTATCTATCTATCTATCTATCGTTAATTTGTCCCGTTTATATATCAGCATTTTAGTCTTTTCTTGCATTCACTTACGCGCAAATACTTTTGGGAAAGATATTAATCCGTCTCTTCCCTCCAATTATGAGTTAAATAATAGGACAGATTGGGTTCTATAGCCTTGGCTGGCAACCAGTCTACCACAGTGTTACGCCGGGTAAAAGAATTGTGAAATAATACAAAACAACGTAATAGTATAAAAGTAGGTGTATTGACAGGAAAGAGAAGTATTTACAAAAGGTGAGGATTAGTAGAATACAGAACAAGGTAATTAGTATACAGTACCGTCGTAGAGACGTGATAGATTGACTTCCGGTGAAATACCGGAAATACCCGACTGACTCGCTCACTCAACTTCACTACTCGACTTCCTTCCTCGAGGTATAATCACTACTATTTTATATAGTGATTCGAATAGTCCATTTCGGTGGAAAGGCGGAGAGTGCCCCAACACGCAGAAAGCAATGACAATCTACTGCGGGATAACCTTCCGCCCAGAAAGTCATGTCTCGACATGATCGCCCAAAGGGTGTATCACGTATGGCACTTAACTGACTGACTATTCTTAGCAAATGTAAGGTTCCCAATTTATTTTGCTTTTAGACAGACTTGCACTGCCCTAAAAATAAGGGGTTATCAACAATATCTATGTAAAAACATTCACGGGAAAAAGAAGACTTTTCATCGTCTTTCACACACTCAAGCAGATAGAGAAATAATAACATTATTATTTATTATCTATTATAAAATCATACTATCTCTATCATCATTGCTTTCATATTTGGACGTAAATACACGTCTCTCGTTATCAGATAGATTCATATCCCCGAGAAAATGGTGAGGTTTGCGCATGGATTTCATCGGAGACATTTGCCACAAAGAAGAACATGGGAAGGAGCGATTACTTTATCATGTAGCAGGATAAAACAAACGATACAACATATTCTTCTTCCGTTGATTTTGGTTCTCGCTATCGAGCGATCGGCCATTCACCGAAGAGGCTGAAAGGTAAAGGGGAGATAATAAGTGGGTAAAAAAAGAGAGAGTCTTCATGGAAAGACTGAACAGACAGTTAGGCGGACATTGATGCCATTTTAAGATGTAGAAAATTCTATAAAGGATATTGCATACTTAGAATTCCTCGGATTGGTCTCTGTAAATGAAACAGGCTCATACATGCGTCTTTGAAATCCTGTCTGGGTAATTCTCTAATCTGTCTTGGATTATATATAATCCTTGGAGATTGTTGATTCGCAAGAGTAATCATAAGAGATATTGTCCTGGTTAAGATTATTCAATCAGACATGTGTGATGCATGTATATTAGACTTGTATGCATGTGTGTGTGTGTGTGTGTGTGTGTGTGTGTGTGTGTGTGTGTGTGTGTGTGTGTGACTGACTGAATGAGTGTATGTATTTGAGATTACGGATGGATGAAGAGTACAAGTACTCTATCAAAACATCTACAAAAATTATGGGAGAAATACGGATATATATATATAAACTTATATATAAAGAACTTTGTCTGTGTGTGTGTGTGTGTGTGTCTGTGCGTGTCCGTTACCTATAGACCCCGAAACGGCTTAACCGATTTTCTTGAAAATTTACACAGTTGTACTATAAGCTTCTGCTAGTGTTCTTAGCTAGGTTTTGTGTTGAGGTATCCCCGATAAATATCGAAAATCGATAATCGAAAAAATCGGGTTATAGAAGGTATGGTCCGATTTTAATCAAATTTGATACACTCATAGACAAAGACATAAGAAACGATATTCAGAAGTTTCAAGTTTGCAGTTCTTACAATAGGGCAGAAAATCGATAATATATATATATATATATATATATATATATATATATATATATATATATATATATATATAAGGCAAGATGTTTGTGTGTGTGTCTGTTTATCTGTCTGTATGTCCTTTATACAAATCCACAATTTTTATCCGATTCTCACCAAATATTCTTTAGGCTGAGTCTGAGCTCCAGGACTATGGATTAATTTTAAAGCTTTCATTACACCCGAGCAAAGCCGGGATATACTGCTAGTATATATATATATATATATATATATATATATGCAGGTTTTATTTAAAATGACAGACAGCGAGAAGACTGACGTTGTATCTTTCTCATCATAGTTCAATTTGATCTCATTTAATTACACATGGAAACCAACCAGATTCGATACGTTAACATACACGTTGATAATTCGAATATAACAGTATCAACACTATTCAAAAGGGCTAAAAATAATAAAAGCATTATTGATATAAAATAAATCCAACACTTACTAACATAAACTACGAACATGGTCAGAATGTGCTTGCCATGTTCGGAATATATAACGTACACATGACTCTACACACATATATAAACACTATGCATATTCAATTACATATAAAATAAAATTCGTTCTTGATGATGGCTAAAGGTATAGCCGAAAGCGCTCGGAAAAAATAAAATATTTAGAAAATTTTTTATATAATTTGTTCTGAAAAGAAAAAAAATAAGATCACGAAAAGCTTTACCGTAATACCTTGTCTGTCATTTTTAATGAAACCTACATAAAAGAGAGATTGCTGCCTATATATATATATATATATATATATATATATATATATATATATACTACCGGCCATAGTTATTAGGCGACCCCAGTTTTTTAAAGGAAATGATGTATTTCATACTATTTTTAGTATTTATTGCCGTGCATGGAGTACTGCTGCCATTTATGGTCAGGTGCCCCTGCCGTTCTCCTCAGTGTTCTTGACAAGCTCCAAAGGAAAGTCTGTAATGTGATAGGTACTGATCTGGCGACTCGACTGCAGCCACTTCCCCATCGTCGAAATGTGGCCTCCCTTTGTCTATTCTATAAATACTTTCATGGCTTCTGCTCGGACGAGCTTAAGTCACTGATGCCTCCTCAACAGGTGTTTACTCGTGCAACCAGACTGGCAACTGGGTCCCACCCATTCACAGTCAGGTTAGCCAAATGCAGACGACAATTCTACTCCTGCAGCTTCTTCTCTCGCACTTCCTGACGGCTACAACCTCCAGAAATTTAAATGCAAAGTCAATACTCATCTACTAACCACTGGCCTCTAGCTCTCTCCCCTCCCCTGTATAACCTTCACTTTCTCTCCGCCTATGTATCTGTCATTGCACCTGCTTTCTCAGCTTTCTATTGTTCCTTTCTAACTAACTTGTACTCCTCACTCTTTTCTAATTAATCTTTTTACATTTATGTAACCCCCTGCACATCAGTGGTGTTTCCGCCTTGCTCGGGGTGAAATGATTAAAAAAAAAAAAAGTGGATAATTCTAAATGAACTAGAATGGCCCTTTTGTTATTACTTTGCAAAATTTCACAAGACAAGGAAGCAAAGATGAACTTTTCCGAATCACCCTAATTTGTTTTCATTCTTTCATTGATATAACTACAATATAGGTAATTATAATATATTTATACATTCTTTGATGACTCTGTTATTATGCAGTATTAACAAAAGAACCATTCTATTTTTATTTACAATTATTCACTTGGCAATAAATACTAAAAAATAGAATGAAATACATCATTTTTTTAAAACACTGGGGTTGCCTAATAATGATGGCCGGTAGTGTATATATAACCGTGCTGATGAGCTGTGATACAGCAAAATAGATCTGTCTGCGGATGACTGTATATATATATATATATATATATATATATATATATATATATACTGTAATGGGTGTTACAATGTTTTTATAAATTCATAGTATCACTACACAAAAATTTTCGCGTTTCGAAGCCAGCCCATTATGTTGTTGGCTTCGTCTTCAGGTGATGTTTTAGAAATGTCTGCACGAAGATGAAGCCAACAACATAATGGGCTGGCTTTGAAACGAGAAAATTTTTGTGTAGTGATACTATGAATTTATAAAACCATTGTAACAACCATTACAGTATAACGCTCTACATTTGTATCGAGCACTCTTTATAAAAGTAAATGCATAAACAAAAGGTTAAAAACATACGAGTTCAACAACTTAGTTACAATACACTATATATATATATATATATATATATATATATATATATATATTGCGGGTTATCAGTTCTAGTGATGTGCGTGTGTGTATATGTGTTGAAACAGAGTAGTTTGAGTTAGCCTTGTTAGTTAGGTAGCCCACCATAAGAGGGTTTTAAATCAATAGATAAGCATATAAATTCAGGTTTTACAAATAAAATTAATATGCCTTTTGGTTGATACTGGATTTTTAAAAGGTTCGTAGTAGCCCCTGTTTTTATTTAGTTTCTGGGGTTTGAAAATGTCATTTGGAATTCCCTCTCAGATGTGATTGCTGTTTTTCCATTGAACGACGAACAAACTTCGCGTCTTATGAATTATGAAATTCTAATGTGCTTTGCGATATTAGGACTGTCTAATTTAATGAATGGTAGATAGATTTTTTATGAATTAACAAATATCAATGTGATTTAAGATTTCAGAACTTTTTTATTTAACAAATGGTGGAGAGATTCATTATAAATTATGAAATTTCATTGTGTTTTACTTTTTCAGAACTGATTCATTTAATAAATGGTGGACAGATTTTTCTGAAATTATGGAGTTTTAATGTGATTTACAATTTCCAAATTGTCCTTTTTATGAAAGAGTGGAGAGATTTTTATGAATTATGAAATTTCAATGTGATTTACGCTTTCAGAATTGAATTATTTAATAAATAACAGAGGGATTCGCATAAATTATGAAATTTAATAGTTCTTTGAGATTTTAAAAATGCCTCATTTAATAAATAGTAGACAGATATTAATAAATTACAAAATTTAATAGTCTTTAAGATTTCAGGAATGTCTAATTTAATAAACAGTAGAGTCACTCTCATGGATTATGGCATTTTTTTTTTAACATATCACCCCGAGCAAGGTGGTAACGCCACTGATGTGCAGGGAGCTACGCAAGAGTGAAAAGATTCGGAAAAGAGAAAGCCGGAATCCACCTCCTAAACAGGGAAAAAGGGATGAACCTCTACACCTGTACAATAGACGTAGTTGGAGTGTGAACCGGGCGATAGTTTAGTCTATCTACTCCAATTGATTTTCAATGTGATTTACGAATTGAGATCAGTATAATTTATTAAATCGTGGAGATATTATTATGAATTAAGAAATTTCAATATGCTTTACGACTGTCTAAATTAATAAGGAATGGGGAGAATCTTATGAATGATGAAATTTCAATGTGCTTTACGATTTTAGAAGTGCAGTATTTGATAAATTATGGAGAGATTCTTAAGAATTATGAAATCTTGATATGATTTTCGATTTCAGAATTCTCTTATTTAAAAAAATGGTATGTGATCCAGTGGATATCGGCTCGGAACGAGAAATCGGGGAGCCGAGTTCGAATTCCAGTTCAATTCATTGCATTCACTTACGCGCAAATACCCTTGGGAAATGTATCAATCCGTCTCTTCCTTCCAGTTATGGGTTAAATAACAGGACAGATTGGGTTCTATAGCCTTGGCTGGCAACCAGTCTACCGTAGAAAGCAATGGCAACCTACTGAGCCAATTTTCCCTGACGAGCTGTTAGGCGAAACCGTGGTAGTTTATTGGCTCACTTGGATTTTCGATATATATATATATATATATATATATATATATATATATGTTGTTTCTATACACAATTTGATTTTCTTGTTTTATACCCCTCTTATAGTGGGTTATCTACTAACAAGGCCAAATTCAATTAATATATTTCAGCACACAAATACACTTCACTATAACGGATAACTCCCTATAAATTCCTTACGCAAGTACTTGATTTCCCCACGCGTTTCTGTAATAACAATAATTGATCTGACTTTCAAGATTTATGAAATTTTAATGTGTTTTACGATTTCAGGACTGTCTTATCTAATAGATGGTGATCAATCAGTCAAGTGCCATACGTGATACGCGCTTTGAGCGATCATGTCTCGAACGAGACATGACTGACCGGGCAGAAGATTATTCTGCGGTAGGTTGCCATTGCTTTCTGCGGTAGACTGGTTGACAGCCAAGGCTATAGAACCCAATCTGTCCTGCTATTTAACTCACAGCTGGAGGGACAAGAGATAGAATATATTACCTTATTATATTAAGCATAATTAGTGGGGGATCAGTTTATTACTTCATAACAATAGAAAACCGATCCCCTACCTTATGCCCAGTAGAAGTTTTAATTATGTTTCCAATTATCATATTCAATCAGTTAAATGCCATAAGTGATACACACTTTGGGCGATCATATCTCGAAGGAGACATGACTGACTGAGCAGAATATTATCCCGCAGTAGGTTGCCATTGCTTTATGCGGTAGACTGGTTGCCAGCCAATGCTCTAGAATCTAGTCTGTCGTATTATTTAACCCATAACTGGAGGAAAGAGAGGGATTAATACCTTTCCCAAGGGTATTTGTGAGTAAGTGAATTCGAGGAATTCAACTGGAATTCGAACTCGGCACCACAATTTGTCGTTCCGAGTCGATATCCACTGCACCACAACGCACATCCCTAATGGTAAGTTTCTTAAGAATCGCGAAATTTCAATGTTCTTTATGATTTCAGTAGTCTTTTATTTCATAAATGGTAGAGAGATTCTTATTAATTATGAATTTTTAATCTGCTCTGTGATGTCAGAACTGTATAATTTAATCAATGGTGGATAGATTCTTAAGAATTATGAAATATTAATGTGATGCATGAGTTCAGGAATAAATGATAAAACAATAAATAATAGAGATTCTTAGGATTGTGACATTTCAAAGTTCTTTACGATTTCAGGAATGTCTAATTTAATAAATGTTGGAGATATTCTTATGAATTATGAAATTTCAATGCACTTTATATTTTCAGAACTGTTTTATTTAATAAATGGTGGCCAGACTTTTAAGATTTATGAAATTTTTCTTGTGTCTTTCGTTTTCAGGGCTGTATAATGTAAAAATGGTGAAGTGATTTTTATTAAATATGAAATTTCAAAGTTCTTTACGATTTCAGGATTGTTTAATTTAGTAGATGGCGAAGAAATTCTTATAAATTTTTAAATTTCAGTGAATTTTACAATTTCAGGACTATCATTCAATAAATGCTGATGTGATTTTTCTGAGTTATGTAATTTGAATGTGCTTTACGAATTGAGGACAATCTTCTTTAATAAACGGAGAGACTTTTATGAATTATAAACTTTGAGTGTGTGCTACGACATCTTATATGTCTTATTTAATAAATGATATACAAATTCTTATGTATCACGAAATTTTTCAATATGCTTTACGAATTTTGAAATATTTAATAAATGGTGGAGAGATTCTTTGGATTTATGAAATTTCAATTTTTTTTTGCTTTTTCAGATATCTAATATATTTCTGAGAGATTTTTATAAAATAATGAAGTTTCTTTCGGGTTTACAAATTCAGTGTTGTCTTATATAATAAATAGTAAAGAGATTCTCAAATTTTATGAAAATTTTAAAATTTAAGATCCGTCTTATTTAATAAATGGTGAAGAGATTCTTATGAACTATGAATTTACGACTTATTTTACATTTTCAGGAATATCTTTCAATAAATGACGAAGAGATATTTATGATCTATCGCTGTGAGAAATTTCCATGTCATTAACGATTCAGGACAGTCTAATTTAATAAATGGGTGAGAGATTCTTAAGAATTATAAAATATCAAAGTGCTTCATAATTTCTGGGGATTACGGTCTATCACGTTGAATACACCGGTTCTCGATCGATTACCGAAGTTAAGCAATGTTGAGCCTGGTCAGTAACTTAACCGCTTGGGAATACCAGGTGCTGTAAGCGTTTAGTGACGGATGTGCGTTGTGGTGCAGTGGATATCGGCTCGGAAAGAGAAATCGGTGAGCCGAGTTCGAATTCCAGTTGAATACCCTGCATTCACTTAAGCACTGGTACCCTTGGGAAAGGTATTAATCCGTCCATTCCCTCCAGTTATGAGTTAAATAACAAGGGTAGGACTTGGGGACCCTGCTCTTAAAAACAAATCAAAATGAATCGTGAAAAGAAAAATGTTGTAAAAATGAAATAACCTTACCCAAAAATCACTGGTTATGACCTTAAAATGATCCCATAAGGATTGATAGGTCGTTAAACCTCAAAAACAAACAAACATAATTTCTGGATTTTACTTAAATAAAGGGTACAGAAATTCTTATAAATTATAAAATGTGAATGTGCGTTACATTTTAAAGACTGTTTACTATAATAAATGGTGGAGAAACTAATGAATTATAAAACTTTAATGTGTTTTACGATTTCAAGTTTGTTTAATGTAATAAATAGAGAAATAATTTTTATGAATTATAAAATTTTGATAAGCTTTACAAAATCATGACTGACTTATTTAATAAATGGTGCAGTAATTCTTATGAATTATGAAATTTCAAATCGCTTTACGATTTAAGAACTCTCGAACTTAATAATAGTGAATACATTTCTAAGAATTATGAAATTTTAATATGTTTTACGATTTCAGGATTGTCTAAGTTCATAAATATTGGAGATATTCTGCTGCATTATGAAATTACAATGTGCCCTACGATTTCTAGAGTGTCTAATTTGATAAATGTTTGGTAGATCCTTGTCAATTATGAAATATCAATGTGCTTTACGATTTCAGAATTGTCTAATTTACTAAATCTTGTAAAGATTCTCATTAATTATGAAGTTCCAATGTACTTTATGATTTCAGAATTGTCCTACTTTAATAAATGTTGGCGAGATTCTCATGAATTATGAAGTTCCAATGTACATTTTGATTTTAGAATTGTCTAATCATAATAAATGTTGTAGAGATTCTCATGAATTATGAAATTTCAATGTGCTTTACAATTTGAGGACTTTCATTCTATATACTGCGCAGACATTCTCATGAAATCTGAAATTTAAATGTGCTTTTTTTAAAAACTGCCTTATTTAATAAATGGTTTAGATATTCTTATGAATTATGAAACTTTCTCTGTGCTTTATGATTTCAGGAATTTTTTATTTAATAAGTGTGTAGTGATTTTTATGAATTATAAAATTACAATGAATTTTTCAATTTCATGATGTCCAGTTTAATAAAGTGTTGTGAGGTTCACATATATTACAGTTTGAGAACTCTCATGCAAAAAATTTTGAATAGTTTCTAAACAATGATAAAATTTCTATGTGATTTCCGATTACACATGTTTAATTTTTTAAAAAACTGGAAAGATTCTAAAAAAATTCTGAAATGTTTAATGTGCTTTACGATTTTATGAGTGTCTAATTTAATAAATGTTTGAGAGATTCTCATGAATTATAAAATTTCACTGTGTTCTACGATGTCAAAATTGTCAAATTTAATAAATGTTTCAGAGATTGTCATTATGAAATTCAAGGTGCTTTATGATTTCGGGACTGTCTAATTTAATAAATGTTTGAGATATTTTTCTTTACGATCTGAGGATTATCATTATTTATATGGCGCAGACATTCTCATTCAGTTTGAAATTTCAATGTGCTTTACGATTTGAGGATTAACATTATTTATAGGGTGCAGACATTCTCATGAAGTTTGAAATTTCAATGTGCTTTACAATTTGAGGATTATCATTATTTATAGTGCGCAGACATTCTAATTAAGTTTGAAATTTCAATGTGCTTTACGATTTGAGGATTATCATTATTTATATAGAGCAGATATTCTCACGAATTTTGAAATTTCAATATGCTTTACGATTTGAGGATTATCATTATTTATATAGAGCAGATTCTCTCTATACTCTATAACCTCTGCCTATCTGCTTCCTGTTTTCCTGCCTGTTGGAAGTCCTCCTGTGTAGTTCTTATATTTAAGAATTCTGGCGAACCCTCAAACCCCGCCAATTACTGTCCTATTAGTCATCTTCCGACCTTCGGCAAAGTTTTCGAAGCCATTATCAACACCGAGGTGATTCAGCATCTCAGGGCCCACAGGCTTCTCTCTGACAAACAGAACGGGCTTCGCTTCACCAGGTCTACTGCTGATATGCTAACGACCATTACCGAGTACATATACAGGGCTCTTGACAAGAGAATAATTGGAAGTAAGTGTGATAGGAGGTGTCTATTGACCCTACATTTAAACACCTGGAGATTGTAGCTGTCGGGAAAGCAGACTTGTGGAAGGGAATTCCACAGGCGGAAAGCGCGAGAAAAGAAGCTGTTGGAGTAGAAATACTGCCTTCAATGTGCGGTTAGAGAGGAATGACTGGATGAGCTCAAACAGATGTCCAGTTATACTGTAGCTCCGCAGTTTGCATAAGAGGCCAGCGTGCCAGGCCCTGTCGAACGCTTTGGAGATATCCAAGGCAACGTTTCGGGCTTCGCCATTCTTGTCAAGAGCCCCGTATATGTACTCAGTAATGGTCGTTAGCATATCAGCAGTAGACCTGGTGAAGCGAAACCCGTACTATTTGTCAGAGAGAAACCTGTGGGTCGTGAGATGCTGAATCACCTCGGTGTTGATAATGGCTTCGAAAACTTTGCCGAAGATTGGAAGATGACTAATAGGACGGTAATTGGCGGGGTCTGAGGGTTCACAAGAATTCTTAAATATAGGAACTACACAGGAGGACTTCCAACAGGCAGAAAAACAGGAAGCAGATAGGCAGAGGTTATAGAGTTTAGAGAGGACAGAGGAGAGTTCTGGAGCACATTTCTTCAGTAATATGATTGGGATTCCGTCTCTGCCGCTCGCTTTGTGT
Organism: Ascarosepion bandense; assembly: GCA_037127315.1. Lineage (NCBI taxonomy): Eukaryota > Metazoa > Mollusca > Cephalopoda > Sepiida > Sepiidae > Ascarosepion > Ascarosepion bandense. Next base: position 841,411 of record JBBBDQ010001989.1, on the reverse strand, counting down.
GGGTCAAATTGTGCAATTACCTTGGAGACCAGCGAGGGTGTAATGTGGACGTTATTTAGTTGAGCCTTAGTTCTGGGTGGGAAGTCGGGTGTAGGTATTCCTAACGAGTCCAGTGTCGAATTGGTGGAGAATCTACGGGAAAAGCATTCAGCCTTGTCCGCTTGGGAGGTGAGAACTTCACATCCATTGATTAGTGGGGGTATTGATGTCTTACTCTTGTTGAGCACGCTTTTGCAGAGTCGCCAGTAATCTTTGGAGCCGAACTTAGAGGATGCTATGCGTTGCCTCATTCTGGTAGCAAACGCCCTTTTAGCTTCGTTCAGTACTTTTTTTTACACTTATTACGTGCTGAGGCGAAAAGGCGCCTGTTTTGGCTCGACGAGCAGCTTCGATAGAGTCAGAAGAAATGGTTCCGGTGGGCAATGGCGGCCGAGCAAGCGGGTGACAACCAGGGGGACGAATTGGATTTTAGCTGGAATTTTCTGGCCGGGATAAAAGCATCGATGCTAGCCTTAACCTAAGAGGAGACCTCGGACGCACAGTCTTCGACAGGAAGATTGAAGACGTTGTTCCAGGGGACGTCGCAGAGGAAGTCTCGGAATGAGTCCCAGTCTTCTCTCTGGTAGCAGTATGATATTCTGCTAGTCTGGTTTTCTTGGGTAGAGTTAGAGTGGATTGAGATGTTGACGGAAACTACGGCGTGGTCAGAGTTTCTGAGAGGGCAGAGCTGCCTGGTAGTGCAGGACTCGTTCATAAATAGTGGGGGGGGGATCTTTATTAATTTTGGAATTTTCATCGACTTTTGCGGTTTCGGGCTGTTGCATTCATTAAATAGTAAAAACCACATAAATTAGATAATTTCTATCTGGTTTTCTGATTTAAGTTTTTATCTTTTTCATCAATTCGTGAATATTTTCTAATTAATTAGAAATTTTCGATGTGCTTTTATATTCTCACTAGCAGTATATCCCGGTGTTGCTCGGGTGTAATGAAAGCTTTAAAACTAATCCATAGTCCTGGAGCTCAGACTCAGCCTAAAGAATATTTGTGTGAAGTTTGGTGAGAATCGGATAAAAATTGTGGATTTGTATAAAGGACATACAGACAGATAAACAGACACACGCACAAACATTTTGCCTTATATATATATATATATATATATATATTATCGATTTGCCGCACTATTGTAAGAACTGCAACCTTGAAACTTCTGAATATCATTTCTTATGTCTTTGTCTATGAGTGTATCAAATTTGATTAAAATCGGACCACTCCTTCTATAACCCGATTTTTTCGATTATCGATTTTCGATATTTATCGGGTGTACCTCGACATAAAACCTAGCTAAGAACACTCGCAGACGCTTATAGTGCAACTGAGAAAATTTTCAAGAAAATTGGTTCAGCCGTTTCAGAGTCACACACACATACACACACACACATACACACACAAGCAAACAACGTTCCATTTAGATATCCGTTTAGATATCAGTCTTGTTCATCACACAGTGAAAACATTCTGATTAATTAGGATATTTCTGTTTTGTAAGTGTTTTGTTGATGCATCTATTTTTGATGGAAATACTTTCGTAGTTCTTTATGTTCATTAACCATAAAACGTGTCCGATTTGACAAAAGAATTTAAGATAAGCATTTTGTGATTATCCAGATTTTCTTTCTGGTTAAGAAGTCCTTCAGCATAACGAAGATTTTTTGTGTCATGTTCATTCGGGTTGTGGTATATCAGTCATTACTTTCCTTCGCATCAATAAAATCCTGCTTGCAACTGATACCTCAGTTGTATTGACTTGATTGTCGACGTAAGAATTTTTAAGTTTTCAAGATGTGAAGATAAATCTTGCAAAATTAACGTTACCAGAATTGAATACTTTGAATTCTGTATTTTATTGTCATTTTCTGATATTTCTGACCTCTATCCAAACGATTTGATTTTTAAGAAAATACGTTACTTTAGAGCATAAGCTTTCATGGTTCCCAAACATTGCATTAGATGCAATAAGGAAAGAGGGCTTGGAGAACCTGATATTAACAGGCTAAATAAAGAGAAAAAGTGACAGAGAAAAGCAGCGGATAACATATTTGAAGGGCCTGAGCAGGTGGATGACATAGAGATGGAGAGAGAGTGATAGAGAGAGAGAGAGAGAGAGAGAGAGAGAGAGAGAGTTAGAGAGAGAGAGATATGAAAACGAAAAGGAAATTTATACTGAGCATCAGAAAGAGACAGTTAAAATTCCTGGGACTTGCAATGAAGAAGGAGGGCTTGGAGAATCTGATACTAACAGGTCATATAGAGGGAAAAAGAGACAGGGAAAAGCAGCGGATAACATATTTGAAGGGCCTGAGCAGGGGGATGACAGAACGGGGGTTGCGTGGTGTTACAGGAGAAAGTATGCTCAGAGCCACCAGGAATAGGGAGACGTGGAAGGCTATGATCTGATACTAACAGGTCATATAGAGGGAAAAAGAGACAGGGAAAAGCAGCGGATAACATATTTGAAGGGCCTGAGCAGGGGGATGACAGAACGGGGGTTGCGTGGTGTTACAGGAGAAAGTATGCTCAGAGCCACCAGGAATAGGGAGACGTGGAAGGCCATGATCACCCTTGTCCTAAAACGACAAGGCACAAAGAAGAAGAAGAAGAAGAATAAGAAACCTGACAGTCGAGTTTGGAATTTGCGTGTTAATATCTATTTCAGCCTAATACCTCTCGTTTGATACTTACTTGCTTGCCAGGGTTTGGGGTTTGTGCCTTGTTAAGAGACAGGATTAAAAATGATTGTTTTCAAGCTGTCTGATCTTAAAAACGAAGGGGGTTAAATTGAAAGGGGATAAAGAGGCATAAGGTAAAAGAGAGTGAGTGACATTGTGAATGTAGAAAGGAGCGAGAAAGGAGTGTGAAAGAATGAAATGGAAAATTAGAGAAAGAGGAAGAAGAGACACATAAAAAGAACATGATGAGAGAGGGAGAAAAACAGGGAGAAAGAAAGAAAGACAAAGAGAGAGAAAGACAAAGAGAAAGAAAGAAAGAAAGAAAGAAAGAAAGAAAGAAAGAAAGAAAGAGAGAATGAAAGTAATAAGAAAGAAAGAAGGTAACTCAGGTTCAGAGAATCAATTAGAAATAGAAAACTTAGAAACGGTGACAAAAATGCAGTTAGTAGACCGGAGAGAGAGAGAGAGAGAGAGAGAGAGAGAGAGAGAGAGAGAGAGAGAGAGAGAGAGAGATTACCATGAAAGTGGGAGAGATAATTATGAAAAATAAACTGACATGTATATTGGAAGAGAGACCCCAAGAAAAAGATTTAAATCAACAGAAAAAGTGTGTGTGAGTGTGTGTGTGTGTGTGTATGTGCGTGTGTGTGTGTGAGAGAGAGAGAGAGAAAAAATAGAGAGGATATTACCATGAAAGTGGGAGAGATGATTATGAAAAACAAACTGACATGTATATTGGAAGAAGAGAGAGACCACAAGGAAAAGATTTAAAGTATCAGAGAGAGAGAGAGAGAGAGAGAGAGAGAGAGAGAGAGAGAGAGAAAGATATATAGAGAGAGAGTGACAGAGAGAAAGAGAGAGAGGATATTACCATGAAAGAGGGAGAGATGATTATGAAAAACAAACTGACATGTGTATTGGAAAAGAGACCCTAAGGAAAACATTTAAAGCAACAGAAAGAGAGAGAGAGAGAGAGTGTGAGAGAATGTGTGTGTGAGAGAGAGAGAGAGAGAGAGGGAGAGAGAGGAGATATTACTATGAAAGTGGGAGTGATGATTGTGAAATACAAACTGACATGTATATTTGAAGAGAGACCACAAGGAAAAGATTTAAAGCAGCAGAAAGAGTGTGTGTGTGTGTGTGTGTGTGTGTGTGTGTGTGTGAGAGAGAGAGAGAGTGAGAGAGACAGAGAGAGAGGGAGGATATTCCCATGAAAGAGGGAGACATGATTATGAAAAAGAACTGACATGTATATTGGAAGAGAGACCACAAGGAAAAGATTTAAAGCAGCAGAAAGAGTGTGTGTGTGTATGTGCGTGTGTGTGTGTGTGTGTGTGTGTGTGTGTGTGTGCGAGAGAGAGAGAGAAAAAAAGAGAGAGGATATTACCATGAAAGTGGGAGAGATGATTATGAAAAAGAACTGACATGTATATTTGAAGAGAGACAACAAGGAAAAGATTTAAAGCAGCAGAAAGACCAGTAAGTATTAAGTTCCTTCTTCATTACGTGTCTCAGGAACCTCATTTATCTCTTCCTGATATTAAGTATGAGTTTACTTCTCGTTTGCATCCTTTCCAACACCTCTCGTTTGCATCCTTTCCAAAACCACATTTATGTTGCCTTAAGCATCTCCTTCATCTTTGAGGAGATCGTCCAGCTCTATACAGAAGGACAGATATCACACAGATATCACATAGCAATCCAGCACACTTCATTATCTATTTATCTGTCCTTCTATAATACCACATTTCTGCTACCTCAAGTCTCTCCTTCATCTTTAATGAGATCGTCCAGCATTCACTTCTGTACAGTAGAACAGATATAACATAGCAATTCAGCACTCTTTTCTTTGTAGTGTCATAAGCATAGACAAAACGGAGAGCCGAAGACATCAAATACGCCATCGATGAAAGCTAGGAACAATGTATGTCTACGGATAGAGCCTTGAAAGAAAGCTGCATTACTGAAAAAAACAAAAAAAAACAAAAAAAAAAACTAGAAAAGTGACCGTTCGGAACAGCATTCTCGGCATGACGATAAACTACGTCCGGCAGCAAGTCCTCCGACTGGTAGGTTTTGAGAAGCGTGGAACCAACTTTTAATTGCTGTTATTCCCAGGTCTACCCACACCCGGAGTGGCTGCACCTGTTATAGGGTACCATCAATGGCTAAATAGTTAACTCTCAAAACTGGGTCAAAACACTATGAAAGTACAAAAACAGATTTTAATAGTAAACTACCCGTAATACATTTTTGAAAAAAAAAATGTCAGCAATGCATCTGACTCTCGACAAAAAAACCCTCCTTACAATAATTCGTAAATGAAACCTGATCTACAAACTTATTTCTTACAAAGAATACATATTCTATTCATAAGAACCTAACCTAAATTTCGGCATTAAATGATCCTCTGGACTTCAGTCAGTTAAGTGCCATACGTGAAACACGCTTGGGCGATCATGTCTCAAAAGAGACTGACTATGCAGAAGATTATCCTGCAGTAGGTTGCCATTGCTTTCTGCGGTAGACTGGTTGACAGCCAAGGCTATAGAACCCAATCTGTCCTGTTATTTAACCCATAACTTGAAGGAAGAGACGGATTAATATCTTTCCCAAGAGTATTTGCGCGTAAGTGAATGCAATGAATTCAACTGGAATTTGAACTTGGCTCCCCGATTTCCCGTTCCGAGCCGATATCCAATGCACCACAACGCACATCCGTATTATCCTCTGGACTTAAAAAGCGGTAAAACTAAATAAACCAAACCAAACCGTTCCGGATAACTTTTACCTCGTTAAATTCAGCATTGTCCTTTTCGTAGAGCAATTGCCAACCACGGTTATAGTGTCTGGACTGACCGGCTATTTAACCCATACGTGAAGAGATAGAAATGATGCATTCATACTTTTCCAATCGTATTTGCCCAGTCAGTCAGTCAAATGCCATACGTGAAACACGCTTGGGCGATCATGTCACGAAAGAGACATGACTGACTGGGCAGAAGATTATCCCGCAGTAGGTTGTAATTGATTTCTGCGGTAGACTGGTTGCCGGCCAAGGCTATAGAACCCAATCTGTTCTGTTATTTAACCCATAACTGGAGGGAAGAGACGGATTAATACCTTTCCCAAGGGTATTTGTGCGTAAGTGAGTGCAATGAATTCAACTGGAATTCGAACTCGGCTCCCCGATTTCTCGTTCCGAGCCGATATCCACTGGACCACAACGCACATCCTTGCCCAGTAGTGAAGGTAAAAAACTCAGCTAACCGAGTTCACGCCTCGCTATTGAATCATATTCATTTACAGACCCCCAGACATAAACGAAACGAGTACGGAATAGAAAGACACCGTTTACGCTTGGTTATGGTACGAGGCTAGATATATAGGGCGTTTAACGAGAATCGAACTCACGAATAGGTATTAATTATCAGCAAGGCTAGTATGTTAATCACTGCTCAACTTCTTTTTCTTCTTGTTCATGTGCCGTGTCCTTTCAGAACGTAGGCGATCACGGACTTCTACTTGCCACTGTCTCTTGTCGCTCTCAATAATTTTTCTCTTGGTATCTCTTCTAAGCCCCACTCCGCTATCCATTTGCTCAGGCCTATCAAGTAGGTCTCGCGCTGCTCTCTACTGCCTGTCTTTCCTTCTATCCGTTCAGTGAGTATTAAATCCCCCTAAGCCGCCTTCCTCTTTAAGTGTCACAGAAACCTCATCTGTCTCTTCCTGAAGTTAAGTAGATAGATAGATAGATAGATAGATATGAACAGACTGAGATAGATAGATAGATAGATAGATAGATATGAACAGACTGAGGTAGATAGATAGATAGATAGATAGATAGATAGATAGATAGATAGATAGATAGATATGAAGATAGATAGATAGATAGATAGATAGATAGATAGATAGATATGAACAGACTGAGATAGATAGATAGATAGATAGATAGATAGATAGATAGATAGATAGATAGATATGAACAGAGATAGATAGATAGATAGATAGATAGATAGATATGAACAGACTGAGATAGATAGATAGATAGATATGAACAGACTGAGATAGATAGATAGATAGATAGATAGATAGATAGATAGATAGAACAAACTGAGATAGATAGATAGATAGATAGATAGATAGATAGATAGATATGAAGAGACTGAGAAAGATAGATAGATAGATAGATAGATAGATAGATAGATATGAAGATAGATAGATAGATAGATAGATAGATAGATAGAGAAGAGACTGAGATAGATAGATAGATAGATAGATAGATAGATAGATAGATAGATATGAACAGAGATAGATAGATAGATAGATAGATAGATAGATAGATGTGAACAGAGATAGATAGATAGATAAATAGATATGAACAGACTGAGATAGATAGATATGAACAGAGATAGATAGATAGATAGATAGATATGATAGATAGATAGATAGATAGATATGAACAGACTGAGATAGATAGATAGATATGAACAGAGATAGATAGATAGATAGATAGATAGATAGATAGATAGATATGAACAGACTGAGATAGATAGATAGATAGATAGATAGATAGATAGATAGATAGATAGATATGAACAAACTGAGATAGATAGATAGATAGATAGATAGATAGATAGATAGATATGAATAGACTGAGATAGATAGATAGATAGATAGATAGATAGATAGATAGATAGATAGAACAGAGATAGATAGATAGATAGATAGATAGATATGAACAGAGATAGATAGATAGATATAGATATGAACAGACTGAGATAGATAGATATGAACAGAGATAGATAGATAGATAGATAGATAGATAGATAGATAGATAGATACAGAACAGATTAGCATAGATAGATAGATAGATAGATAGATAGATAGATAGATAGATAGATAGATAGATATGAACAGAGATAGATAGATAGATAGATAGATAGATAGATAGATAGATAGATAGATAGATAGATATGAACAGAGATAGATAGATAGATATAGATATGAACAGACTGAGATAGATAGATATGAACAGAGATAGATAGATAGATAGATAGATAGATAGATAGATAGATATGAACAGACATGCGTCTTTGGCAATGCGAATGCATCTTTGGATTTCCATGAAGCACTTTCCATCTTCTGTCAAAAACACTTCCCACTTGTTTGATTTTAATTTCTCCGACTTGTAGTTGGCATATTGGTCTCCTTTTTTTGCTGATATGGAAGGTCCTGTATTTTAGGCAACTATAAAAACAAGGATTATCGATTCACGGTAACCTGAAAACTGAGATAACAAGTGTAATAATTTCAGCGTAAATATCTATGTAAAAATTTTGTGACTTCTGTCCGTCTGTCCGTCACACTCTCTAGAACGGCAATACATTTACCAATTGAAAACAAATTTGGGGGGAACTGCAAGCATGTAAGGGAATAAAAGGTACAGTTGGTTTTACTAGGGTGTATAGATTAGTACAATCAACTTTTATTCATTTTTTGGGGAAAAATTAAAAGTTTTAGTATTTAAAATAAAGATACTCCTATTATTAAAAACAAACAATTTACTGATTAAAATAACAGATTCATATTTAATAAAAATGCAATATTGTTTTTTGCATATCTTTATTTTTTTATAAACAAAAGTCCATTTTTCATGTTGTCCCGCGTTTGAGAGAACTATAAACAAATCATTGGACCAAACGCTTCAAAAAGTTGGAATTTGGTTTCGGAAATACGTATTTACGCATGGTCAGTTGTATGTCGCATGCTCAAGAGTAGAAAATTCTAAGAATTGATTCTTCCTCGTTAAAAAAGAAGAAGGATAAAAAGAAACTGTCTTAAAAATATTGTTTACCATAAAGTTCTATAAAATTATATTAAATTAAAGAAATTCTTAAAAAATATTTGTTTCAAACAAATCAGCTTATTCTAATTTCATCGATTGGTTTGCGAAATTAAATGAAGCGTTAATCTCGACAAAAATGTTAGCAATAACTTCAACAATAATGAATAGCGTGAGGATTCGCAACATACTGCAAAAAAGAAATAGTAAAAATAAAAAACGACAATATTCAGTTGTGAAATATTTTATTTGTTGATAACTAGTCATACTTCATGGAAATATGTGATACAGAACGAGTGATATCAGAGAGTAACCTAGTGGTGATTATGCCTGGCATGGGAAAACTGCCTGTATAAAAATCTTGTGTCTCTTTACGGATCTATTTATCTATCTAATGCCTTTTTCTTTTTCAGAGTGTCTATTTTTTTTTCCGTATAAATATTGGCGCCAGTTACTTTGCTTTTCAAAACAGTAGCTTCAGAAATTCTTAATATTAAACTTGCTTAGTGGCGAGAGTTTTTGATTTTTTGATTTTTGGTTTTTTGATTTTCCGGAGAGTATCTCATTTTTTTTTAAAGATTCACTCTACTTTTATTTCTTCTTTTGTTTCCGCCATTTTTTTTCTTACCCATAATTCAAAGTGAGAGCCAACTAAAACGAATTCCTGTCAGTGATAATAATAATAATAATAATAATAATAATAATAATAATAATAATATAAGCTTAATAAAATCAAATGCTAAGAGTTTCTTTTCTTTTCTATTAATTTAGGATAGTAGATCTAAAAAAAAACAAAAAACAAAACAAAAAACAAAAAACAAAAAAGAAAACAAAAAAACAAGGACATTTATAATTAATTTGGAGAGATTGTTTTAATTTTTTATCTAGTCTTATCAAGCTCGAAAAATATATAACTAACAGCTGTGCAATATAAGGGCCGGATTGTTTGATGCGTTCTTGTGACAAAGGCGAGAAGATTTCAGTTATCGAAGATAAGAATATATCTATCTTTCTTGCTTTAAAAGTTTCACCCCTTTTCTTTCCCCTTCGCTGTTGGCGATGACATGTTTTAATTGCAAAGAAAAAAAAAGCCGGGTTTATACTGCCATCGAACAAAAATAACAAGACCAGGATAGAAGCAGAAATCTAAAGTTTTACCAATGCCATATTATTATTGCCACGTCATTACATCATACGTCTGCGCATGCTCAACGAATCGAGCAAAGCAAGATGGTGTTGCATAGGCATTTGTGAATGTCCCGTGACTATGTACTTCTAAAGATATCTCATGCTCGTTTCCAACCCCTGCTCATATCTCAACATACGATTTCTTGTTCATGGCGTATTTCACGAAGTTTTAAAGTTCGTTCGTTTCAATTCTTGGATTTCAATATCTCCTTTATTCATTTATTAAGTCTTGTTCAAGTTTAATGATTACATAAAGTGGTTGAAGAGGACAGGAAAATGGCCGGAGAAAGAATCGTCCTAAAGTCCCCGGTCAACGTCCCTCCGTCCGCATTTTCATATTTCAAAATGATTTTCGCCAAACTGTTATAAACTGATTTTCATTTACCTTCAGATGTTTTTAAAATTGGTGACTTTATTTCATTATTATAATATTTTTTTCTTCTATGCCAGTCTCACTTTTTCGTTTCCAATATTTAGGTATTCGGTGTTTTTGTGATATACGCCCATATCTTTTTGTTTCTCATTCATCCAGTTAAATAACTTTGTTACTGTCCTAGTCAAGATAGGTAATCAAAAGTAATTTTAGGAGCAGCAACAAAGATTAGTGTTAAAGCATTGAGCATGCGTAAAACAAATTTTCACGCGAGTAATTTTTTTGTTTTTTTTTGTAAAAATAGTAGTTTATAGCAGGATTACGTGTTTGTTCTTTCCCCTTTAGCAAAGATTTTCTCTGTAGAAATCTTGACGACAAAATAAAGATGAGTTAAAAACAAAAGAGATAGAGACCCGGGAGAGAAATGGCAAAACAAATGTCTTTTTCTGTACATAAGAACTATCTGATTAAAAGATTTACAAGTTCACTATTTGTAGAGTGCTTTTCGTGGTTGTATTTCTTTATACATAATTATGAATTGTTCTGATCTATTTGGGGTATGTATTGAAAACCTCTGTTAAATATGAGATAATAAACTAGACTGAAAAAAAAGAAACGAAACAGTGACGCCATTTTGAATTATCAAAAATAAGATAGAAAATAATACTTTTCGTGTTTTCTTCTTTTAGAGAATTCTCAGCTTTAGAATAAATGGAGTTAGAGAAAATATAAAAAGAAAGACGAACCATTCCCGTAAAAACCCAAGTTGTTTGAGAAAAAATCGTCTCCTCCAGCGGATTCGGTGGACCCTATTAAAATCAGTTGGAACGAGACGCTAGAACGTGGTAACTTGGTTCTGAACGGACTGGTAGTGTCCCCCATTTTTTAAGGCGGAAAAATGAGATGCTTCGGATATTACGAAAAGTGAATGATTGTTTAACACAGTTTTTTTTTAATAAAGAATTCTGTCATTACTGTTTCTGAAACGAGGCCTGTTTGTATTTATCCAAATGTTTCTATTTAGTTTTTATATCTATATACTTAAAACAACCTTTAATTTCTTACCACATAATTGAAAGAAACAGGTAACTTGTAATTATAGAAATTATATAAATAATAAATTTCTATTGAGACGTAACATTTTTGTAGGAATTAAGAATGTTATTGATTAATATAAAACGAAAGGAAGTAGAAAACATTTGAAAAAGAAAAAAAATATTACTTAATTTTGATAAAGTATTTAAAACCAATTTATTAATGACGTTCCGATATAATCGGCTCTAGTTATATATTCATAGTTGTCAAAAACTGCAATAGTTTTATTACGATCAAAGAAGGCCATATTCTGCGATATAGAAAGCTATATATGAAATAACGAAACACAGACACAGGATTTTTCTATGACAGTATTCACCATGCAAAAGGTACACGCGGGCTTGTAAGTTGTACCTCTTCCTTTTTTATATACTTATATATATATATATATTTGTAGATATTATCTTTTTAGTATCTCACTGAATCGTCATCCGCTAGTTTGTAAAAAAAGGAAACGTAGCAGACGACAATCAGTTCACGTTGGCTATACAAAAAACAAACAAACAAAAAAATAAAAATCAATGCTCACTAGAACTTCTGCTTCTCTCTCTTTTCTCTACCTTTAATTTTTTTAAAATGTAAAAACCCTTTTCTTTTTCTTTAAGAGAGAAGAAAAGATCAGTCCATACTGGAGACATTTCGTTGTTTAAAATGAGTGCTTTAAGGACAATGGAAAATAGAAAGAACAAAATGTTACTTGTTATTTTTAAACGCCAACGTTTGTTAATATATTTTTTGACTACAGGAATTGTATGTTTCGTTGACAGTAGCAGTGAAGTAATACATGCTTATTTAGTATGTGAAGAACTGTTTATCACTAGGTAAAATACTAACACATGACACAAGGAAGTTTGAAAGTGTTATTTCAGCGATTCGGTGAATTAACATTGGAAAAAGAAAGCGCGTGAGAGATCATAGAAAGGTGGTTCGGTCTAAAGAGTCGACTCTACACAGTCTTACCAATTGTTCTTTGAAGTGTAGCAGCATAATAAAGCTATACGTTAACGAAAGCATTTTAACCTGTTTTCTATTTTTGGAAACTATTTTAAAATGAGATTTCTGGCGAACGGAAGACGACTTAGGAAAAGAAGAAAGTTTACAGTTTAACCAGTAGTTCTGTATCATAAATCTTTTAGATAAACATAGATTAACTGCTAGTAATACAAGATTTTTTAATATTTTTAAGATAAAAAAAAAAAAAAATAATAATATAAAATGAAAAGCAGGCGAAATCAAGGGAAGTAACTCTAATTATTGCAGCAATATAAACCACGAACAAATTCAATCAAACCGGGCCAAATTTCGTGATAATTAGACAACAGATTATATAAAAATAATTTTAATCTCATCTCTAAAGTGTCTATGTTTTTATTTGACTATAAGGAGAACAGACATTATCAAGATGTGTGTTGTAGAATATCGGAATATTTACATACGTCAGAATATAACGAAGTATGCGTCGAGGTAAGTTGATGATTATGGGAAAAAAACATGCGTGATGGACGTAGCAGATTTTTAAAATTGGTACAGCATGAGTGATACGTATGAAGAAGTGGTTTTCCTAAGTTGACTCTCTATCCTTCATCAACTATATATATATATATATATATATATATATATACATATATATATATATATATATATATTATCATGCCACTAAAAAATTGCTATTTGTTTCGATACTTCTGTGATGGTGCTGATTGAAAGATGAAGAGTTTTTAAATGGTTTGTATTAATGATTTTTTGAATATGGAATTTTTTATTCAATCTATAACTAGCATATATATATATATATATATATATATATATATATATATATATATATATAATCTTGAAAGATTTTTGGGTTATTCTACAAATCCATGGGTAATAACTATTTCGCAGCTATTTGCGAAATAGTCATTACCCATGAATTTGTAGAATATCCCAAAATTTGTTTCAAGATTATATATATATATATATAAATATATATATATATATATATATATATATATATATATATATATATATATTTTATATTTATATATATATATATATATATATTTATATATTTATATATATATATATATATATATATATATATATATATATATATATATATATATATATATATAAGATTATAATTCTCTGTTAAATTTAATAAAAAATTTAACATTTGAGTTCATTTGACTTTGTCTCTATTGAAATTTACCTGACAAAATAGCAAATATTCTACGTTATATATATATATTCCCTACTGTTACACTTAGGTAGTGGGAGGCTTACCTATGATGAAACAGCTAATAATCCTCTGTATTATTTGGCCGTCGTTTTTGACGGCAGTGATACACTCGTATATATATATATATATATATATATATATATATATATATATATATATATATAAGCAGCGTGGACGGAAGAATGAACAGTGCATGGTGACTGGTAGATTCTAGCTTTAAGTGATCTTTATGCCATAATCAAATGATACTGCAAGCCACTGATTTCTTTGTTTATAATGTTAAATTCTACAAACGCCCCACCTACAATAGTGAAGACACTCCACTTATAAATACAGCAAATCTTTAATTAAAAATTGTTATATATATTCCATATCATTTCAAATCACACACACACACACACTTATATATATATATATATATGTGTGTGTGTGTGTGTGTGTGTGTGTGTGTGTGTGTGTGTGTGTGTGTTGTGTGTTCATGTATGTGTTTATATGCATGTACGTATGTATTATTTAAAATATGATTTGGATAAGAAAATCCGAAGGAATAATGAATATCTATCCATCTATCTGTCTATCTGTCTATTTATTTATCTATGTGTATGTGTGTATGTATGAGTTCGTGTTATTACTACAAATATTGCTTATTATAGAAATATATATCATGTAAATAAATTTAAACAGGCACTATTCAAATGATATCATTCATATACGTGATAAAAAAGGAAAATATTGATTTGTATTTGGATTAAGAATGTACCCGTACCGTCAAAAATTATGTCAATTATTAGAAAGTTTTAAAATTTGGAAACAGTGTATTAAGATTCAATAAAGCGGAGATAAAGAATTCACAGCTAAAACAAAGTCCCATGAACCGTTCAGCTAATCTGTTCTCTCTATGTGTTTTTTTTTTGAAGGTTTATGATCCACAGATTTCTTTAAATCATTTTTTTTTTGACTCAATATTTTTCATCTGACAGTGAAACGGAAATATCTCTCGGAAGAAAAAGATTAACAAATCGGCTACAACAAAGCCTATTTCAAGACCAAGTTGAAACAAGTTGATCACAATAGATATTTTATTTGTTTAATTTATTAAAGCTACTAAGAAATCACCCATAAATTTATTAATTTATGATGATTGACCTTCCTTCTCACGAACGATGGGGCAGGAAACACATAAATAAATACATATAGATAATTATTATATGAGGTTTGATCGCTAAATTATTTGTAAACTGGTATCTTTACCCAGTCTGATAGTGATATTCTTATCTTTCGAATGCTACACCTCTCACTGTTTTTTTTTAATGCACAAGATTACTAATATTGATTCCAATAATTACAGCTACAATTCTGCTTCTTCTACTATGTGCAGCTTGTTGGAACGGAGGATTTTTAAATACAAAAATCCGAAATCTCCCTGCCAGGTTTTGAAATTAATTTTCCTGCTCGTTCATAAGTAATGGGCTGAAAAGCCTAGAAAGAAATAATCTTATCACGCGTTTCGTTCGTCTTTTATTTGCTGCGTCCCATCAGGACGTGGGTGATTATGGTTCACTACTGTTCTCTGTCCTTTGAGATATTTAGTAAAGATTTTTTTGCCATCTCTCCTAATTCCTGTCCTGACAAGCATTTACCAAATAATCGTTAGGTAGGCTATACACTGCTTTCCTCTGTCCCTCTTGCCTTTAATATGTCCTGTGAGTGTCAAATTTTATATGCTCTCTTTCCTCATTTATATACCCTAGATGTTTCAACTGTATATATAGTTCTTTTTGTTCACCTTTTCTCTTGATCGTCACATATTCAATCCATGGTATCCCCAGCATCCTTCTGTAGAACCATATTTCTGCTACTTCAATTTCTTCTTCAGCTCAGACGATATTATCCAGCGTTCAATGTCCTATAGAAAGATTCATATTGCATAATACTAAACCAAATTAATTTTCAGCTATAAAATATAATGTTTGTTAAAATCAGCAACATGTATTTCTGCTAACGATGAATTTTATGCTAGGCTTGAAACTAGCTACCCTGCTGGAGCCGATACATTTTATTTTCACAATAACGGCTTTGTCGTTGAGAAAATTTTGGAAGGTCCCAAATCCGAACGATATAATGGGTGTATCAGATTATCAAGTCACGTTACATCACGACACCTTGTAACCCATTATAATCATAGGGACTCCACAGCATAACTTGCCTGAATCCAACCATCTTCAGGTAGATTTTGAAATCGGAATTTTCCTACTCTTAAAATGATTGCACTACCAAGGGCAACAAATAACAATCAGTATTGCTATTTAACTTCCAGTTGGAGGATAGGGAAAGGGACGCATTCATATCTTTTTCTACAGATATTTGTGCAAAATCAAACGTAGCGAAATCGGCTGAAATTCGAGGTCAGTCCACTAAATTTATTTTCCGAGTCGCAAACGACTACACTGCGTCCAAATACCCGCATACCAAAATCTTGTATCACTAAAAACTGTTTCAATCTGAAATGAGAAACGCCAAAGATAATAATGAACAATCGAAGAATTTCGAAAACTATATATAACATAAAACTAGGCTTGCTATTTAGTAATTGGATATTCCGTTGTTATGATAATGTTACAGTACAATGACCGAAGGAAAAATTATCTCGTGTTACTATAACACCAAAATGTTTGAGTAACGAGGTCAGATTATTAATAGATCACTTTTTATTTATTTATTTATTTATTTATTTTCCTTTTTCTGAAAAACCTTTTCTTGCTATTAATGGTTTAAAATTATTCCTTACAATCGACAATAGATTTAATTGTATGGATAAATGTCCGAGTTTACTCGTGCATCAAAACGCAATTGCAAAATGGTTTTAAATATAGTCGACAGTTTTTGATGGTACGGCAAAATAAAGATGTTTAATAAATAAATATACGAAGATAATAATCATTTGTCACCGACCTTCGGCG
>JBBBDQ010001989.1:817500-820000 GCA_037127315.1 Ascarosepion bandense | reverse complement strand
AAAATTTTCTTAATACATATTTTGTATTTTGCATAATGTACCATCGCATTTGATATTTTAGATTTTCTGTAAATATAATTGAGGAATTAATGCAAATTAATGCTGACCTTGTATTAAAAATGACTGAAAATATGTTCATCTCGTAGAACGTTCGGCACTCAAAGTGTAACCCAGAAAATTGATGAAAAAAATGTTAACGAGTTATGAATAAAAATAAAGCAAAAATAGGGATCGATATAATTTTAGTAAAAATCAATATTAATTGTCAAAATAAATTAATCGTCAAAATAAATTAATCGTTTCCGAGTAAAACCTTTTTCATACAGTGCATGCAATAATAAAACGCTTATATAGTGATTATTATGGATATATTTAAACTGATATTAAATTAAGAATAAAGAACGTATTAAAAGATAATGTAAATTTGTGTCCACTGCTTTTTTCTAAATATAACAATTAAAAAAAAAACTAAATCAAAAAATCAAAAAAACAATTACATTAATTAACATAGTAATATCTGAACAGGCTGTAGCTTTAATAACTGTTAAAAAAGTATATTATCATAGATATTTAAAAAATACATTGGCAAAACAAACCATTAAATTTAGAAGCAAAAAAATCTACAACTATCAAGAAAACAATGACCCGAACGATGACTTTCCATGGTCTTCTTATTAGCATCGTATATATATATATATATATATATATATATATATATATATATATATATGTGTGTGTGTGTGTGTGTGTATATATATATATACATATATATATATATATATATATATATATATACACACATATATATATGTATACATGCATAGGTATATATATATATATATATATATATATATATATATATATATATATACAGACATATTTAAGGATCGTGCAGTTTTTTCATAGTAATTTTGATTTGCTATTTTTTAAAAAAATCTCCCTCATGTTTCAATCATAAGTTTGTTACAAAGAAATAATAAATGCTTTCTTTTTCTTTACGCTTTTGTTTCTCATCATTGTCAGCAAAATTTTAATTAACTTATCATAATTAATAATCTGATTAAATATTTTCCCAAGCACCGGATGGAGGAGATCTAAGGGCGATAACTGTCGCCCTACCGGCCAACTCTCCTGGCTCGAAGATCCAATCGTCATCCTCTTGCCCATTGAAGAATATATATATATATATATATATATATATATATATATATATATATATATATATATATATATAATTATGTATATTATACAATTATAATGGAATGAGAAATCGATATTCAGGCAACGATAGCAATTTTTAGTCAATTGGAAACAAATCAAGTTGAAACAGAACATTATCAACAAAATTTGTTATCTTCATATTTTTTGGGGGGAGGGAGCGGTAGTTATCAAAAATGTATTTTTTGTTTTTGTATTTTTTTAGTGTTATTTATAGTTTCTCTTGCTAGTAAGAGACATAGAAGATACTTGAGAAAAATGATCAAATTCAAAAAAAATTTAACGGACAAAAGCCAGAGATAATATCGTATTAATTATTTTAAAAAACAAATTAACGTAATAATTGCAAAAATTAAATAAAATTTCCTGAAATAAAAATAAGAATGAATAAGTAACTTATTAACTCTTAAACTCTTTTGCTACCATCAATTGATGTTTCAATGGCATTCAGCTGATATAATCAATTGATCATTTAAAATTGATCAATTAATCAATTGATCATTTAAAATTTTCCAACAAAACAGGCATCATTTTTTTATGATTCGAATCTAAATGACTAATTGGCAACTCTAGGATTCATGAAGTAACTATTTACTAAGATTTACTCATCTCCTAGAGTATTTTCCTGCAAATAAAACTACAAGAACAAGCCAAAGACAGAACGATGTCTGCATACAGACTTCTCGAAGAGAAAAGCGGTGGAGAATGGTGACAACTTGGTGCAAAGAATACTCATCTCCACAGTGCAGAGAACGCTAAAACATATTTGATGCTATTAAAAATATTAAATTTAGAAACTTAAAATTTGTTTTATTTTTTATATGTGAAAGAATTAAAATATCAATCATTTTTATAGTTTTCATATTGTAATGGGATTGGCTAGCATAACCATAATTAGCATAGCCATACCCCTATATCTGAGATAATGGGCAGTATAGTCACTCGTGAGATTAAGGTCGAATGAGCAACCATCAACATTACAACAAAATGGCGTCGCCGAACGAAACTATGTTTAACCTTGAAAACCCGGAGGAGGTTACGATTTGGCTGAAGTGCTTTGAAGAGCAAAACCATAAACAAATCACGGATTTATTTTTGGCCACCACGGGGGTGTAGAGCCGCTAAACAAGTGTCATTGATGACTTAACTTGAGGAATGAGAAAACGAAGCAATAGATACGTATTAAATAAGAAGTCTATCGATATCTCCCATAGAGAGAAATCCTGAAACCACTGAAATGGGGAGAGGATGTAGGAGGAGCAGTAGGTCAACGCAGGGAGTT
>JBBBDQ010001989.1:807500-812500 GCA_037127315.1 Ascarosepion bandense | reverse complement strand
ACACGTGTATGTGTTAGTGGATATATATATATATATAAGGTCTTCATCTAGCTGATGAGATAGATGGTTAAAAATACCTATTCAAATGGTCATCTAAATTAAGAAAATTTGATATTTTGTGTAAATTCTATCTATCTATCTATCTATCTATCTATCTATTTATCTCAGTCTGTTCATATCTATCTATCTATCTATCTATCTATCTATGTGTGCGTGTGTGTGCATGTCTGAGTGTAAGGACCTATTAATATTTAACTGGTTTGTTTTTATATTTAATTCTCTATACTACCCAAATATTATGATATAATAAGTGGTTATTTATGCAATGCTTATTAGTAAATGACATTATGAACTTTGATTAGAGAACGAGATGAAAACAACCGTTTAAATCGTCTAATATTCCCTGCCATTGTCGAAGAATAGAAAGATGCGTTGATATTGTAACAAAAGTTTCGTCTTCCTTATTAAGACGTAGATTCTGAATTTACTTTAGCGAAGACGAAAATCTTTAAAATTGAAACAAAATTTCAGTTTTTTAAAGAAAACTGAATATGACATGAATATTATTACTTTTCTTTTAGACTAATTGAGTTTTTTGAAAATAATTTGTACCACAAATGTAAAACTCACATAAACAATTTCTTTTCAGAAACCAATTTTTTTCGTGACTAAACATCTCGCTGCGATATATAGTTATCATTTAGAAATTTTAACGCATCCAAGCATAAACACACACACATATATATATATAAATGTGATTGGTTATAGAGAGGCCCACTTTCGATTCATTGCGAATATATAAGCAGATTTCCCTCTTTATGCATGATAAAATCTATTTGAATGTATTTGCAATTAGCATATACGCTTTTGGGTTTTTTAATTGGTCTAAATTTTTAAGACGTCATTGTTTGATTTTAGTCGCTTCGTACATGATTATTTATTTCGTTGGATGAAGTGCTTATTCGGACAAAGAAAGTAACACACACACACACACACACACACACACACACACACACACACACACATATATATATATATATATACGGAGCAGAAGCAATTCTGAGAGGTATATGTGGGAGTTATTTCTGCCTTACTCTACACACACACACAAACACACACACACACACAACTCTCTCTCTCTCTCTCTCTCACACACACACACACACACACACATATATATGTACATTTCATTCAAGACAGTTGACAAGAAATTACGATTTAGCTTTTTTTCTGGGACTTTCCTTGCATTTGTAAAAGCAATTTATTCTCTGGACATATAGCGTGTAAAACCTGTTCAAATGTTTTATGGACTCGAAAGCCTTCGGCTAATAAGCCAATATTTTTAACTATATATATATATATATATATACACACACACACACACACACATATATATATACGTGTGTGTTTGTGTGTGTGTAAATTGGAATGTTTTTGTAGAACACGGTCAGCATGTGGCCCTCTTCATATTTGATATTATTGACAACTGAAACTCTCAACAACATTATTTATGAACACGGCCACAATATGCTATGTTTGGAAAAAACATTCTAATCTCTCTCTCTCTCTCTCTCAACACACACACACACACGCACACACACAGACACACACACACACACACACACATATATATATATATATATATATATATATATATATGTATACAGGGTGTATAAAATACTTTTACAAACTTTTGGAGTGGGTTCCTCACACCAAAACAAGAAAAAATGTCGATATACATATATCTCCGCAAATCCTTTCATTTTTTATTTATTAAGTTTAAAGTTTGCAGTAGACGTTGATAAATGTACAATCCAAGTTACAATTCAAAAGTGGTTTTACAAAATTTGTGGGTGGGGTTAGTCATTCTATCGTAAACTGTTTTTAAACAGTTTTTAAAACTGTTGTCGTTACCCGACTAAGTTTTTGCGAATACGAGTGACGGCATCATAACGGTGTCCTCAAGAAGCTTCGAAGTCAGCATGAAGCTGCTCATTTAAATGACAAACGTTTTGCATTAATCTTATATATATACTTTTATTTACATATATGCGTTCATAAAATTGTTTTCAAGCAAAGAAGTGTAGAAAGTGGAAACTTAAAAAAAGTGAGGTGTAGTTTTACATGCACAAGTATTACTTTAACGTATACAAATGCTTCTACTTTCTTTGTTCTTGTGCATCAACCGAGGAAAAAAAGAAGAATTTTATAACAAAACACTCAAAGGTGGTGTACATTGCGAAATCTCTATCACGCATGCGCAATAACGATACCTTGAGCATAAACCTGTCAAACCTTGTTGTTAATGCGTGTATAGTCGCCTATACGCTAATGATTTCGACTTACGTTAGCAGAACAACGGATTTTTCGAGACAGACATATTTTCATTTTCATGCGGTATGACTCGAAAGATTCATAGAAAATACGGAAGCACATTGTTTCTAAAATAAGTAAAATGGCGTCCCTAAAGATTTAGCGAAACAAAAAAACTTAACATTTTTTGCAGAAAAAAAAAACATGGAAAAAGGAGTGATGCTACTTATTGCTATGCAAAAATTGAAACAATATATTTGAAACTTTGTAGAAAGTTTTCATGACTTCAATTATTGTTGAGCCAACGCAAGATGAAGGCAATTTTCTGAAGAGAAAAAAAGTAAACGTTTAAAAAGTTTCTAAAAGTTTCTAGAATATTGAACATATATTTCAGTTAATTTTAGCGTCTTTCTTTCTCTCTCCATCCTAATCTATCTATCTATCTATCTATCTATCTATCTATCTATCTATCTATCTATCTATCTATCTATGTGTGTGTGTCCGTGTGTGCTTGTGAAAGTGTGTAAAAATTAAAATATGAATAAAATATATCTGCAAGGACGATATAAATAAAAGACACGTTGAAAGCTTTTCTCTACTAATACATACATACACACACACACACACACACACACATATATATATATATATATATGATTTGAATATATAGATCAAAATACGACAATATGAATAAAATGAGTAAAGAACAGTTAGGAAAAAGTATCTTTAATATAAGATGTTTCACTTTAACAAGCTTCTTCAGAAACTTTTTTTTAAAAGACGAATGATTTAAAAACTTTTAAAAAATTAAAAAAATCTTTTAAAATTCCACAGAGACAAACTTCAACCAACATATTATCTCTGTGGATTTATAAAAGATTAAAAACCTTTTTAAAAAGTTTTCTTTAAATTATTCGTCTTGTTAAAGTGAAACATGTTAGATGAAAGACACATTTTTCTTACCTGTTCTTTACTTATTCTATATATATATATATATATATATATATATAGTGTTAAATTGTAATGATGTTTACTGCCAAAATTGCTGATTTTTTCCGTAATTGACTGGTATAAAGGGATTTTAGCCAAGCAGAATTTTTTTTCACTTGTCACTTAGTGTTATTTCTGACATGCCAATTTTGAAGTTAAGTGAGAGCAATATAGTAATGTCTTCACTCTACACGGTCTGCAGAAAAAGAAAATGACCCTGAAGAGTGAAGACATTACAATAATGCTCACACGGCACAATTAAAATAACACTGTTCAGCCAAGTGACAAACTTCTCCATATTAATTCTCTGTATTTGTGTGCGTATGTGTATGTGTTTAACCTGAAGACTGCGTTTAAGCTTCAAACAGAGTGTCGCTGATAGCTGTTGATCACAGTGTCCATATTTATATGTTTTGCTTACATACGGTCTATCGATGATATTGATCACTTTAACAATAAATATAGGATAACCGTAAAACTATATATAGTGCTGAGTTGTGATAATGTTTAACGCAAAGAATGTTTTTTCAGTAGTTTTATCGATAAAAAGTATTTTGGCAAGCAGTTTTTTTTTTATCGTAAAGTGATCGATATCGGGGTGAAGATAGATTGTTGATAGGTTTTATGCAAAGAATTTGTCACTTTAACTTATCAGATTCATGCCGACTGCAAAGTTACGCGAGGACGCCGTTATGATCTCTTCATTAATGGGGGACCTTGTTTTTCAGATATATATATATATATATATATATATATATATATATATATATATATATATATAATAAAAATAAATAAACACTGTCAAAAAAATACATTTTTAACTTACAACTTTTTAGTAGTTTTTCCTATATATATATATATATATATATATATATGTGTGTGTGTGTGTGTGTGTGTGTGTGTGTGTGTGTGTATGTGTGTGGTCTATATATATATATATATATATATATATATATATATATATCTTAAAGTTATTGAAAAAAGAATGGAATCAATTATCAAACTTTTGCAACCAATGGCAAAAATTTGTGCAGCACTAATCAAGCCTAAAGGAGTTTTTTTTTTGAAGAGAACAAAATTTAATCATAATTTTTTTTTCTTTTTGTCTTAAATAAATTTCTAAGAAAAAAAATCATGCCTCACTTCCTTTTAACCATGTATAATAATTCTCTTATTTACAGTGAAAAAAACTACTTCTGGGGTTAATTAAAAAATTACCAGCGATAACCACAAACGTTTGAACTGTAGTATATATATATATATATATATTAGACATCAAAACCAACTCACGTTCTTTCTCAGTTCTATCTATCTATCTATCTATCTATCTAATGCTTCAACATTATCCTAAAACAAAAAAAATCGGTATAAGCACAAACTGTGAGCACATTCCGAAACTTGGCATTTACACAAGTTTGAAATTTAAATATTTTTACTCTGTGCTTCAGATGTAGCCATTGTTATTACTACGTAAGAATACCTAATTACATATATCATTTTCATTTTCAATATTCTGTGTGGCAAATAGTATATACACTGTAGACGTATTACGTCCTTTCTCGAAGTTTCGACGCGCACGCGCATGCGTATTACATCATATTCAGATTAGATCAGTCTACCATAAAGTGCATGCCTATAGATGAAATTAATGAATCCATATTTCAATTGGCAGAACATATGTTTGTTATTGTGACAGG
>JBBBDQ010001989.1:655000-805000 GCA_037127315.1 Ascarosepion bandense | reverse complement strand
TTGGTATGTAGGCATATACGTGCGTGCGTGTGTGTTATTACAGGTTATTCGTTTTTTAGATTATTCTTAGGTATATTCGATATATAACGTTGAATAAAATATATATCATTTTATAATATTTCTGTCGCGTTACCTACACTAAAACAAAGAATAGATGACATTTTGTTTCGTTGATTTGATAATATATGATAATAATAACTGTGAAAAAAATCTTACCTTGACAAAAATATTCTAATAAAAATCTGATTATTTAATTTATTTCTTTGCATGTGAGTTATGATCACTATAAATGCTGCGAACGAATGGGGCTATGCCAGCAGATACTTCAAAAGTTTGTTTGTCTATCCAAAATTGGGAGATGCTCGGTCGGTCGGGCCTGGTAGGAAAGACTGTATGGAAGCACTGACAACAAACATTTATAAAGAATTAGTTGCCTAGCAACCCATCAACACTATGTTTATTTTTTTATGCCTTTTTTTAAAACCATTTTTTTTTCAATTTTATTTTTTTACTTCAAAGAAAAAAAGATTTTTAAAAGAAAAATCTTTTTTGTTTTTTTTTTCACTTGTATAATATATATATTCATATATAATTTTTTTCTATTGAATTCTACAAATATCGGAGGGGGAAAGAATATGAAATAATAATAATAGTTGAAAGAATTTGTAACAGAGGAAGTTGTAGGATAGTATTTTTAGGAAATTAATTTTAAAGGGATGAACGAAAAAGGGGGTAACTTTTTAGGTAAAAAATAAATAAATAAAAAACTCAAATTAAATTTCGAAATTTTTTTTCCACACACAAAAAAGATGTGGAGAAATATTTGAAAGAAGTAGAGTTTTTTTTTCTTCTTTCATCTCCTTTTTTTTCTCCATTGTTCGTTTCAAGTCCTTTTTTATGCACATAATTCATTTGCAATCAATCATTTATATATATAATTTTAAATCTTTCCCCACCTTGTGGGGACCACGTCACGTTTCACGTTTTAGGCAAAAAAGAAAAAAAATGTCCGTGTTCGCCTACAGTGACATTCAGGTTTTTTTCTTAAAAAAAAAAACCTTTTAAAAATCATATTAAAATGTAACAGTAATTAAAATATCTCTATAAAGTTTTCAGTAAACATGAAGAGAAATAATAATAATAATAATAATAATAATAATAATAATAATAATAATGATTGACAACTTAGTGAAAACAGTGAAGAAAAAAAGTAGAAATAACAGGGTAAGTTGTAAAAATAACAACGGAAACAGGGAATAAATGAAACGAAATCACCATGCCGAAAAATGTCGGCATCGTATTAACATCGTATTATTTCCTTTTTTTCTTTTAAAGCATCTGTAAATGTCACTGTTTTTGGTATGTTTGTTGTTCCCCTTCACAGGGAGAGCGAATAGTCCTGACGGTTTTCTGTCGCGCCGGTTTATCCATTCGGAGGCCGGTTTGATTCGTGTCGGATTCTCTCCCCACTGTTGGCTTGTGTCCAAGGATCTCCAAAATGGCGTCAACTGTGTTGCAAAGTTCATTTTCGAAATTGTGCATCCGTCTGAATTTTGAGGCAGAGGAGAAGATGAAGAGAAAAAAATATTGAGAAGAAAAAGAAGAGAAAAAAATTAGAATAAAATGAGTGACACAAACATAAAATATAACATCAATATCTGTAACATACGTTCAAATTGGTTACAATATGAACATTTGATAAAGTATAAAAGCGTTTGGAATTAGAAAGTACTTTCCACCGCAAAATAAAGAAAAAAAAAAAAGAAAACGAGAAAATCGTGTTTAAAATTTGTCGACTTTCAAAATACTATAAATTTTTAACTATTTGAGATAAACCACAATTTTGTTTTTTTAAAAAGAAGCTAAAAGCATCTACTTTAACATACATACATTCACATTTACATTTAAGTGATTTTCGCATACATGGCGGAAAGTACCTTATTGTGCTGAAGGTCTCACATGTAATATATGCAGATATATTGAAAACCAGAGGAAGTAAAAGCAAGGAACGGGACAAAAATGTATTATTTATGATAAAAAGAAAAAAGAAAAAATTGCCTCGTCATTCGCTGTCATCAGCAATACACATTTAGATTGACCTTCTGAGAGTGTTTCATGTCGGATCTAAGCATCTTCATTCTGAGGCCACTAAGAGTGGTTGCTGGGTTTTGGCGTGATTTAATTGTGGTCAACAGGTCATCTGTTCCTATTTTTAGCGCTTGATTTTAATAATTCTGCACATATTTTAAGTATTTTGTCCTCGGTTGAGCTCTTAAGAGCGAAGAACTGTAACCGATTAATTTATCTTTTTTTTTATATTTTCGGTTACTCACTTTGTAGTTGGTATTTATTTTTTATTTTTATTTTCCTTGCTTTTCTTCTCTTGGAGGTAATATATTTGTATATTTTTAAAATGTTCATTTTTAAATCTGTAATAAAATTTTGCACCACCAACAAATTATTTAAATATCAGAAAAAAATGTATTTAAACATCAGGAGAATGTATTTGAGTTACAAATTAGCATTGAAATATGTTTATGAGATGGGAAGCAAAGAAAAAATTGAAGAAACAAAACCCCCAAAAAAGGAAACAGAAGAAAAATAATGACCAATTTCATAATCTCAGTAGTTAGTCAAGTGCCATACGTGATACACGCTTTGGGCGATCATGTCTCGAAAGAGACATGACTGACTGGGCAAAAGATTATCCCGCAGTAGGTTGCCATCACTTTCTGCGGTAGACTTGTGGCTCAGCCAAGGCTATAGAACCCAATCTGTCCTGTTATTTAACCCATAACTGGAAGGAAGGTGACGGATTAATACCTTTCCCAAGGGTATTTGCGCGTAAGTGAATGCAATGAATTCGAACTCAGCTCCTCGAGTTGTCATTCCGAGTCGATATCCACTGCACCACAAAGCACATCCTAATTTCGGTAGAATGTATGAATAACTACACGTCTACCAGCTACATTGTGTCGGTAAGGCGTATATTTAATCCTGTCAAGTAAAATCCTTAGTTTAAAATGTAATTCAAGAGTAAAATCATTTATTAGTGTCCGTTTGCTAAATAGATGATAGACGACTTTGCAAATATCTAAACGTTAGTATAGGAAATATTCAAACCATTTATAATGACAAAAATAAAGACAGTTACTAAGAAAAATAAACAAAAAACAACACAGTGAAGAAGGTTAAAAAAGACGAATAATAGGACATAAATTGTAAAACACTCAAAGTAATCAAGATATAAATGAAAATAACTTACAATTCCGAAAACAATGAAACAACAATTTCAAAATAACATATTTGAATAAATTCTTGCTCCTCAAGTATAAGTAATATATATCAATTTGCTCTGATGATCCATTAGGTGAAAATTAGGTAATGGATGATCCATTACCTGAATTAGGTGATGATCCATTAGGTGAAACCTAGGTAGGTCCGTTGGCTCTAGGTTAGCTACGTACTTATTTATTTGCTCTGCTATTGTATTGAGCGCTTTTCGTGTTAGGTTTCTCCTCTCGGGTTTTTTTTCTCTCGACTCGTACTTTGACTAATGTTCAAGTGCTTAGTTTTTTCTTTTTTTGTTATATATATATATATATATATATATATATTGATTTTTTAATTACTTGGTTTTTAATCATAATAAAATTAGACCAGTGTACATTTGCCTTAAAAAGTGTTCAATACAATTATATTGTAGAACCTTTGAATATTTTACACTTGTAAACGAGTTATCATGCGACCTAGGTTTCTACCATGTTCGTTGGCTCTCTAGGTTAGCTACTCACTTTGTTTGCTCTACTTGTGTATTGAGCGCTTTTCATATTAGGTTACTCGTCTCGGGCTTTTTTTTTCTTTCGACTCGTACTTTGACTAATGTTCAAGTGCTCAGTTCGTTTCTTTTTTTGTTTCCATTTTTCCCCTCCGGGTTTATACTCGGTGGGTTTTTTGAGACGTTTAAAGATAAATTTACAGTTATATATATATATATATATAAAATAAATTACATTTCGATGTTCAAATCAGTTGTATGGCCATTTCTACATGAAATCCCTAAGAGAAATTTCACGCATTATTGGCAACTTCTTTATTTCAAAATAAATCGAGATA
This sequence comes from Ascarosepion bandense, assembly GCA_037127315.1. NCBI lineage: Eukaryota > Metazoa > Mollusca > Cephalopoda > Sepiida > Sepiidae > Ascarosepion > Ascarosepion bandense. The sequence goes on along the minus strand of JBBBDQ010001989.1, from coordinate 800,884 downwards.
TTTTATTTTATTTTATTTTTATTTTTTTGAACTTCCGCCGGTAAAATATTTCGGTTTATTTTGAAATAAAGAAGTTGCCAATGATGCGTGAAATTTCTCTTAGGGATTTCATGTAGAAATGGCCATACAACTGATTTGAACATTGAAATTTATTTTATTTTATAATTAGCTCTTTAATTTAAATATTAATTACATTGAGCCCTTCACCATGATCAGTTTTAATATTAATGTAATTAATATTGATTAGGATCGAGTCTTTGGGATTTACCTTCCTGCTTTTCCTTTTGGATTACAATTTTACATATATATATATATATATATATATATATATATATATATATATTATTGTAGTCACACAATTTTATAATGGCAAGAAAAACAGTCAATTTCATACTTACAAGCATTTATAGCCGATGGAATAACAATAGATAGAATGAAAAATAAGAAACACGAAAACGACCGACCGGTTTCAATCTCTTTTTTCATCAGGGTCAACTGGGACTTTTTTAATTCAATTTTTCCAGATCTAAACTTATCTATAAATGGAACTTTGTCTTTGTGTGTGTGTATGTGTGTGTGTGTGTGTGTGTGTTTTGTGCGTGTGTGTTCGTTACCTATAGACTCCGAAACGGCTGAACAGATTTTCTTGAAAATTTACACAGTTGTACTATAAGCATCTGCGAGTGTTCTTAGCTAGGTTTTGTGTCGAGGTACCCCCGATAAATATAAAAAATCGATAATCGAAAAATCGGGTTATAGAAGGAGTGGCCGATTTTAATCAAATTTGATACACTCATAGACAAAGACATAAGAAACGGTATTCAGAAGTTTCAAGGTTTCAGTTCTTACAATAGTGTATATATATATATATATAAGAGGCAAGATGTTTGTGTGTGTGTCTGTTTATCTGCCTGTATGTCAAATAACATCACAAATTGGATTCTATAGCCTTGGCTGGCAACCAGTCTATCGCAGAAAGTAATGGCAGCCTACTGCGAAAAAATCTTTTGCCCAGTCAGTCATGTCTGTTTCGAGACATGATCGCCCAAGCGTGTATCACGTATGGCACTTAACTGAATAATAATAATAATGATAATGTCTTTGTTTGCCAAGAGCGTTTCTTTTGTTTTGTTTTTAAGTTAAAGAATGAGGTAGGCAGAACACCTTGGTTATCACTTGTAGATACGGGTAGATCTCGGTGAGCTGCTCTCACAATCGATATTACGTTTCAATTTTTTTTTGGTTTTGAATACGTGATCAGTCAGTTAAGTGCCATACGTGATATACGCTTGGGCGATCATGTCTCGAAAGAGACATGACTGACTGGGCAGAGGATTATCCCGCAGTAGGTTGCCATTGCTTTCTGCGGTAGACTGGTTGCCAACCAAGGCTAAAGAACCTAGAACTTGTGGCTCAGCCAAGGCTATAGAACCCAATCTGTCCTGCTATTTAACCCATAACTGGAAGGAAGAGACGGATTAATACCTTTCCCAAGGGTATTTGCGCGTAAGTGAATACAATGGATTCAACTGGAATTCGAACTCGGCTCCCCGGCTTCTCGTTCCGAGTCGATATCTACTGTACCACGTGATATATTTTTATAATAAAAAAAAATCGAAAGTGCTAGTTTTTAGTGTCTCACGGATCATTTTCGTCTGGTGAATATAACAGCTTCAGTTGTCAGACCATTGTTGTGAGTGTTCTTGTTAAGTTTTCCTTATTTCTATGACTACATACATATGCAAAACAATCTATATATTCAGTTAAAAGTAAAATAACAATTATCCCTGATAGATGATTTACTAAGCGCCGGAAGGTCGAAGATATGGAGCAGCTAGTGAGGATCGAACTTACTATTCCGGTTGACTGACCATTACACCAAGTCGGGGTGCCTAATTTATCCTTAATGGCTACCAAGTGCTTGTGTTAATAAAATCTTCGGATAAATTTTATATAATTTGTTTTAAAAAAAAAAATTCTAAGATCACGTCTATTGAACAGGTGAAGTGGTTCATCCCTTGTTCCCTGTTTAGGATATGGTTTCCGGCTTTCTCTTTTTTAATCTTTTCACTCTTTTCTTTTCTTTCTTTGTTTCTTTATTTTTCAATTGGAGTAGATAGACTAAACTATCGCCCGGTTCACACTCCACCCAAGTCTATTGAACAGCTGAAGAGGCTCATCTCTTGTTCCCTGTTTAGGATGTGGTTTCTGGCTTTCTCTTTTCCAATCTTTTCACTCTTTTCTTTTATTTATTTATTTTTTTTCAATTGGAGTAGATAGACTAAACTATCGCCCGGTTCACACTCCACCCAAGTCTATTGAACAGCTGAAGAGGCTCATCTCTTGTTCCCTGTTTAGGATGTGGTTTCTGGCTTTCTCTTTTCCAATCTTTTCACTCTTATGTAGCCCCCTGCACATCAGTGGCGTTACCGCCTTACTCGGGGTGATATGATTAAAAAAAAACATGAAAAATTATATAAAAACTTAACTATAAAACCTTGTCTGTTATTTTTAACGAAACTTGCATAAAAGAGGGATTTCTGCTTAAATAAACAATATATTTATAAAATAAGTAACATGTGTTGCTTTCCCTCTACAAATATGGAATTGGCTTTCTCTCAAGATCTAGTAAAGAATATAGCATGTACCAAGTCTTATAGGAAGAAGTGGTTTAAAACTATACATACGGCTGGTTCAAATAACATTTAAAGATTTTGGGATCAGTCACTATATCGTTACGGAAACCTTCTCTCTGTCGGCAGATGGATTTTGTAAATTCTCTAAATTTGTTGTGGGGTATTTTATTTTAATTGTCTCTCGCTAATTATTTACATGTGAATTACCCTCGCCTCGTTATATATATTTATTTTATCGTATTTCCCTATTTTCTGCTTTTCATTTTCGTCGTTACTGTTCTTTTCGTTTAATTTATTTTCCAATGATTTTTCTCCTGATGTGATGTTGGACTAAAGGGCCTTTGTGACGAACAATAAATTCCTTGTTTTTAAAATAGTATACTAATTCTGTATATTAAAGCATCTGTTTATATATATATATATATATATATATATATATATATGTGTGTGTGTGTGTGTGTGTCAGATTAAATAATTTGTGACAATTGTGTCTGATTATTTTTAATAAAATCCTTTCATACTCACGTATAATCTTTTGCGTATTATAACTAAAAAATGTAAGAAATGAGTTGTAAAGTTGAAAGATGATTTCATTATTTATTTCTCGATGTTCCCAAGTACTTTCAATCTTCTTCCGAGATCATCTTCAGGGGTGTATGTTGTGGTAACAAAAATATCCGCAAAACTGTGTTGCTAAAAATTAGTGTAAATTTTCTTCTTACTTCAAATATAATGGTTGACAGATTCATTAGCGTTTATAAGAACGTGAAAATTATCCAAAATGGAATTTTTATGTTGTAATGTCATGGTCATGCACGTGTTAAAGCATGAAAAACTGTTCTTTCTATGAACATTTTAGAACATCATTACAATATTCATAGTTGATTCTATTAATTGACAGCTTAAGTTTTTTTTAATGAATAATGCCTCGAGGATCTGTAGTTTGCTTTTGTTGTTTTGTTGGTGTAGGATAATTGTGTTATCGATCCTTATTTTTTTACATTGTGAATGTAGACAGGAATGTTGTTGTAGATGTGTAGAAACTGACGAATGGTCCGACATGTGTAATGTAAGACATTCTATTAAATGTAGATGTTGTAAATCCAACATATGAACGTTACTGCTCATTTCTTACATCTTTCAATTATAATACACTAAAGATTATCCGTTCCGTGAGTATGAACGGATTTTATTAAAAATAAGCAGACACAAATTTTGCAATTTATTTGATCTGACATGTCTAAAAGAATATTTACTGCTTTAACAACACACACACACACACACACACACACACACACACACACACACACACACACACACACACATATATATATATATATATATATATATATATATTTTAATTCAGATACTTTAATCCAAGCGGAAAAAGAAAGGAAGGTAAATTCCAAAAACCCGATCCTAATTAATATTACAAATTTTATTTTAATATTAAAAAATGATACAGGAATATAATAAAATATTACAGAGCAAATATAATTTTTTTTCTTTTCTTGTTTATTTGATTATATTTTGTTTTATCTTTTTCTTTTTCTTTTTTTCTTTTTCTTTTTCTTTTTTAATTTCTTTGCAAATCTATTTAAAAAGGAAAATTAGACTGATTTTTCTCCAGTTTCTGAAAGGATTTTTCTGTTGCTGAGGTGATGTGTTATCCCCCGTGGGGATTTTCATATCGAAATGATCATCCAACATCATTGAATTAATCCTTTTTTAATTTATATATATATATATATATATATATATATATATATATATATATATATATATATAAAATAAAAAAGATAACTATACCCGTGTCGAAAAACCCTCCACGTATCTAAGAAGAAAGGAAAAATATTTTTAAAAAAGAAAGAGCTAAGTACATGAACATCAGTCAAAAGAGCTCAGACCGAGTCAGCACGTAGCCCAAAGAAAAAACCTGACACGAGCAATCAACTAACAAAGAAGTGCTCAATAGTTAGGTAGAGCGAAATAAATGAAGAATACCTAGAGAGCCAGACAACCTACCTAGGCTTCACATAAGCCAGCTTTCCCTGACGATCCGTTTATGTGAAACCTAGGTAGGTTGTCTGGTTCTCTATGTATTCTTTATATATATATATATATATATATATATATATATATATATATATCTATATATATTCTTCTTTTAACAGCCAACATACGTTACCATAAAATATTAAAAGGAGAACGTTTGACTACACAAGGCCTTTAAATATTTAAATTAAACAAATGGATAAATAATTTATTAAAAGAAAATTTAATTACATAAATAAATAAATAAATATATAAATAAAATTTCAACAACAACAAAAAGCAACGTATAAGCACTTTGTTTATTAGGCATGAAAAACATCACTTAACGTCCCCCATAGTTTACCTTTCCTTACACTTTTGGCTTTCAGAATAATTTAGAGCGTTCTTAAATTCAATTTGGAAAGCTGTAACAAAATATACTTTAGGCAACGTCATTACTTTAAAGTAAAAAGATAAGATAACCACCACTGAAAAAAAAAGTCAACAAAAAATACCAATAAATAAATAAACAAATTAAATAGATAATAAACAAATTAGCACACTACTAATACACTTTGTGGTGCAGTGGATATCGGCTCGGAAGGAGAAATCGTGGAGCCGAGTTCGAATTCCAGCCGAATTCATTGCATTCACTTACGCGCAAATACCCTTGGGAAAGATATTAATCCGTCTCTTCCTTCCAGTTATGGGTTAAATAAACAGGATAGATTGGGTTCTATAGCCTTGGTCGGCAACCATTCTATCGCAGAAAGCAATGGCAACCTACTGCGGGATAATATTCTGCCCAGTCAGTCATGTCTCGAAAGAGACATGATCGCCCAAGCGTGTTTCACGTATGGTACTTAACTGACTGACTAATACACACATAAACACAGGAAATATTTAAATGTAATAGTAACAATATGCAAAACAAATAATCAAGTCACCAATAATCAATAATGACTAGAAAGTTAATGAACAACACTATGAAATTGATACAAATAACCGCATTCGGATCTACAATAATTTCGATTTAACAGCTTCTTGCAGAATTTGAAAGCTAACCGTTACCGCTCACTAACAACAACCAGCTTTATACAATAAACTTAACTTTCCATAATGCACCACTGACTGATATATATAAATAGTCGTGCCGAAACACAACACACATATTGCTTTCACGCATGAAACAGGCGGTCACCGCTTGGTGTTGACATAATATTTCACACACACACACACACACACACACACACACACACACACACACACATATATATATATATATATGTAGACACAAAGACAGAAAATCTAAGTAAGTGCCAACAACCGACCCTGGTTTTGCCTAACCGCTCCCTGACCAATTTTCCCGGACGAGCCGTTAGGCGAAACCGTGGTCGGTTGTTGGCTCTTGCTTAGATTTTCTGTCTTTGTTTGCTCTATTTTCGTATTGAGCGCTTTAGTGTTAGGTTTTTCGTCTTGAGTTTTTTTCTTTCTTCCGAGTGCTTGACTTTTTGTTCATGTAGTTCGTATGTTTCTTTTTTTTGCTTCCCCTTATTTTCCCTCCGAGTTTGTTCTCGGTGGGTTATACAAGACGATTTAAATTATAGCTTGATTAATACTAGTTTTGGTAGAATTAGTTCTCTTACTATTGGTATTGTTGTTGCTATAGTTAATGTTATATATATATATATATATATATATATATATATATATGAAAAGTGTATGTACATAATTATAAATATCAATATATATATACAATTTGCTATATATATTATATTTTTTATATATTATATATGCGTGGTACTTATTTGAAAGCGCTCAATATCAGTGATAGAACTGACATATTCATATATATATATATATATATATATATATATATATATATATATATATATATTGTAATTTTGTGATTACAGTGGTTATAAAAGCCTTATATAGTTACACAAAATTTTTCATGTTTCAAAACAATACTGTTCTTCAGGTGAGATGTTAAATAAATGGTGAAAATGATTTATTTAGAAAATTTAAGAGGAATTTATGGTTATTTAGAAAATTTGGATAGTGTTACTTGTAGGTTTGTCAATATTGTTTAATCAAAAATGAGAATTAGTGTCAGGAAGTGGGTAGGAGAAGGAATGAAATACTGATGAGAGTGGAGTGGACTGAGAAAGGAGCATGAGAGAGAGAGTATAGTGAGATACGAGATGACTATTGACTTTATATTTAAATTCTTAGAGATTGTAGCTGTCGGGGAAGCAAGTAAATGGAAAAGAATTCCACAGGCGGGAAGTGCGAGAAAAATAAGCTGCTGGAGTAGAATTTGCGTTTACATTTTATTGGTTTCAAAGTAAAAGGGTGTGACCTATTTACTAATCTTGTGGCTCGAGTAAATTCGTACATAGGGAACACCAGTGATCTAAGTTCATCGAAGCAGAAGCCGATTATTAACAAAGGAATATAAATGAAAAATAAATAATATAAATGAATAAAATAGATAATAAATAAGTGAATAATATAGATGGGCATATATCTGTGTGTGTGTTAGTATATTTATGTGTGCGTTTGTGTCTGTGTAAGTAACCTAGTGGTCAGGTCGATAGAGAGAAATAGTCTGTTAACACAACCACTGGCTTCAAAGGCCCAATTAACATAAGGGATCCAGATGTCATGGTCGTAAATAATTTATTGGTCGTGTTCGGTGTTAAAGATGAACATATCTTCGCAACAATAACTCATTGACCATTTGCAATAGCACAACCACAATCCTTGAAAATGGCTAATCGATTAGTAAAACACTCTCGAAATGAACAATATACTGCACAATTTCTAGATGCACTATGCCCAATCTATTCAATTAGATCGTACGTTATTTTCAATGAAAAATTTTTTAGGGAGAGATTGTTGTCTAAATGCACAACTCTTTTTTAAAAGAGTGCTCAATACAGAGTAGAGCAAATAATATTTATTTAAGATTTTTAATATAAGTATCAGCTCCATTACTTGACAAGGCACAAGAAGTCTTCAAGCAAAATAGCTACTTTGTAGTAATGTAATAACATACCTATGTTATAAAAATTAAAAAAGATATTATATATATATATATATATATATATATATATATATATATATTATAAATTATACTTTAGAATGTGTACAAACTACAGTCTACTACAAAATTGTACATTTCATTTCGAATTTGAAAAAACAATGACTCATCAGGTACTTAATAATTATACTTAATTATAAACGTTATTTTTCAAAAGAAAATTTATGAAAATTAATTTCCTTTTATTGGCAATTTTTTTTCATACGAGGTAAAGATTAGATGTAAAATACTGATGAGAGTGGAGTGGACTGAGAAAGGAGCATGAGAGAGAGAGGGTATGCAGATGAGTGAGATAGGAGATGACTATTGACTTTATACTTAAATTCTTAGAGATTGTAGTTGTCGGGGAAGATAGGAAAGATTAGAAAACCAAAAAGAGAAATCAAAAAAGGAAAAAGAGAAGCTTTTTACACTCCAGTAAGGTGACAGTATGAAGGACACAGAGGAAACAAAAAACAAAGAGAAATACAAGAAAGGAAAAAAGAAAGAAACAAGAGGAAAGAGCCAATGAAAAACGGCTCAAGGAGAAATAGACCCCAAATTTAGGTAGGAATAAAGTAAAAGCATATAGAGACATCGGTTACGCGATGTCTGGTCTTAACAAAGAGGAAAAGTGAGAAAATGCACAGAGGGAAGAAAGTGGTGGGGGAGACAACAGGAGCTGCAAAGAAATAGAAATTTCAAACTTTGGCCGGAAATTATTTATAGATTTGTTCGTAACATTGTATAAAACTAAATCCTTCGGCATTTTTTAAAAAAATGATGAAATCACATACACAAACATAGGAATGATGCAAAAAGCGCAGATCTGAGGGCATTTAAAAATACAAGACGAAGATATAAATTTATTAGTGCTAATATAATGGGTTGGAAAAAAGTGTATATATAGTCATCCGCAGACAGATCTGTTTCGCCGTATCACAGCTCATCAGTACGGTTAGATTCCGATTGCTCTTTTACCCAGGATTGAAACCCGACCGAAATGGCGTTAGTCGGCGATTCTACCCCTGGGCTATGGGTATTCGGTGGTAGTAGTCGGCCTTTTTAGCGCATATCATTATACACGCCAAATAGCTAGCGCGCTCTAATTCATTTCACTGAATGAGCGATATATATATATCCACCTAAGATGACGGTTAAACGTTTGAGTAGACGCTTTGTTTTTATTTGTAAGCAGTATATAATATTATCGTCTACCGGTAGGAATATTCGAAAAATTTTGTTAAATAAAAGTCCTGTTTTTTTCTTTAACAAAATTCCTCAAGTTTTCACTCCGTTAAACTATAATAAATATGTTGCTTAACAATAAAAACGAGGCGTCAACTAAAATATGGTTATACACTAAAAATTACATTTAGCTAATAAAAATCTGTCAGATTAATAAGTAAAAATCCATTACTTTATACAGGGTAACTCAAAAAACGGGAATTGTGTATTGGCAGACATGAGCAAGTGGCAGCCCTGCGAAACAGTGGCCTCCTGAAGTAAACACTCTGCCATTTCAGTAACCATGGACCAATATGAATTTCTAAGCAAATTATGGATTTCAGATGAGGCCCATTTTCATTTCACAGGTTACGTGAATAAGTATAATTACCGTTACTGCTCAGACACAAATCCCAATGAAGTTCATGAGCGCCCATTACACGCTAGTAAGTTTGACGAGATAAATCGCCGTTTTCTTCGCTATAACTGCAATATAGGGAATAATTAAATATTTATGAATTCATTTAATGCACATGTTATTGTGCAATATTAAGAAAAGAACCATTCTATTTTCATTTACAATTATTCACTTGGCAATATATACTAAAAGATGATACGAAATACATCATTTTTTAAAAACACTCGCCAAATAATTATGGCCGGTAGTGTACGTTTACCAAGATGTTCAATGTTTTAACCCATCTAAGCCTACCTAGTGACTCAATTGTATACATGACGTTTACTAACCTATTAACTTCAGATATCCAAGCTATGTGTACCTATATACTAAGGTGTATGTCAGTCCTATATCTAACTATGGATTCAAGTATATAACCAACCTATATCAAACTATACATTTAAGTAAATACCGAAGCTATGTCTACCTAGAGATTCAAGTGACCTTAATCTATAATCTCAAGTATAGGCACAGTCATTTAACCAAACTATGCAATTTCTGAAGATGTAATGACTTCCTTATTTAATAATCTACCATATAGAGTGACCCAAAAAACGAGAATTTTTGAAGTGTGTATTGGCAGACATGAGCAAGTGGCAGCACTGCGAAACAGTGGCTTCACAAAGTAAACACTCTGTCATTTCAGTAACCATGGATCAAGATGAATTTCTAAGCAAATTATGGATTTCAGATGAGGCCCATTTTCATTTCACAGGTTACGTGAATAAGCAGAACTACCGTTACTGGGCAGACACAAATCCTAATGAAGTTCATGAGCGCCATTTACACGCTAGTAAGGTGACAGCATGGTGTGCTGTTTCATTACATGGGATCATCGGTTCTTATTTTTTTGAAAACGAACAGGGGATCTCAGTCACTCTCACTGCGAATCGTTAATCGTCAAGAATGCATTCGTACAGGAGGACGCCATCTACTGGACGTAATTTTTAAAAAATGAAAATTCAATCAGTGTTTCTTTAATGGCATGTTTTAAGGTTTCAAATAAGGTTTCAATTAAATTGATACACACACACACACACACACACACACATATATATATATATATATATATACATATATATGTGTGTGTGTGTGTGTGTGTGTGTGTGTGTGTGTGTGTGTGTGTGTGTGTTTCATTTGTAATATTTTTCTTCCATCACTCTTGGTTTTATTGGGTTATTAAAAGTTCCTTTTTTTTGGGGTAACCCTGTATATAGACAAGGAAGATTCGACGGTTACGCTACGTTTTAACCTTTTCAGTTTCGTTCGGCAAAACATATCGTCTAACAAAACCGAAAAGGCCGAAGCTATTGTAGGCTGATCTACATAAATATCGAAATGGTCTTCTTGTTAAATCTTTATCTTCCTTCAAACATACATTGGGCACTTTCAACTGTTTACTGGTTTAAATTAATTTAAATCTGATCAATATAAAATGAATTGGATCACTCTAGCTATTGGGCGCGTATTATGATATGCGCTAAAAAGACCGCCTTCTTCCACCGAACGCCCCGTGGCCCAGGGGTAGACTCGCCGACTGATGCCAATTCGGTCGGGTTTCAATCCTGAGTTAAAAAGCAATCGGAGTCTAACCGTACGGATGAGCTGCTATACAGCGAAACAGATCTGTCTGCGGATGACAATATATATATATAAATATTCATTTGTTTAGTTTTTGGTCATAATTAAATTAGACCAATACACAGTTGTATTAAAAAGTGTTTATTACAATTATATTGTAGAACTTTTGAATATTTTTCATTTGTAAACGAGTTATTACGCAACCACGTTTCTTAATTTCCGGTGTCCTCAGGCGAAATACAATTATTTAGTAGTTATTGTAAATCGCCTGAAGACACCAGAAGGTAGAAACCGTGGTTGCGTAATAACACGTTTACAAATGAAACACACACACACACACACACACACACACACACACACACACACACACACACATATATATATATATATATATATATGCGTGTGAGTGTGTGTGTGTGTGTGTGTGTGTGTGTGAGCAGAAAGCTTAGAACCAACATAATAACAAATATCTAAATGTTGGAAAGTTTTTGTCATTTTTTTACCTGAGATTGAAGCCAGTGTTTAATTCATACGATGTTTAGAACGGCTCATGAGTAAACATAATAGACATTCATTGTCTGTTATATTTAACAGTATATATATATATATATATATATATATATATATATATATATATATATATATATATTTTAATTCAGATACTTCAATCCAAGGGAAAAAAGCAGGAAGGTAAATTTCAAAAAACCCGATCCTAATTAATATTAAAAATTTATTTTAATATTAAAAAATGAAACAGGAAGAGAGCTCCATGTAATAAAATATTACAGAGCAAATATATATTAAAAAAGGATTAATTCAAAGATGTTGAATGGCCATTTCGATATGAAGATCCCCACGGGGGACGACACATCACCTCAGCAACAGAAAAACCTTTCAGAAACTGGAGAAAAATTAGTTTACTTTTCCTTTTTAAATAGATTGCAAAGAAATTAAAAAATAAATAATAAAATAAAATAAAAATAAAAATAAAGGGAAAGAAAAAGAAAAAGAAAACGAAAAAGAAAAAGAAAAAGATAGAATAAAATCAAATAAATAAGAAAAGAAAAAAAATTGACATCGTCTGGGTTCGCAAAAAAAAGGGAGAATGTAAATAAAAATTAACAGACAGCCGTGTTAAATCGACGTAAGTTTAAGCAACACGGAAAAAAGGTGGTACGAGAGATAAAAGAAGGAAGGGAGGGAAAAAGAAAGAAACTAAAGAAAAAAATTTTTTTAAATATTACAGACGCTGGACAAATTCAAAAACCTAATTTTCCCAAAACGTTGAAGTATTAGAAAAAGGCCTTTACTTAAAAAGGCATAATTATTAATAAAAGGGAATATATATATATATATATATATATAAAAGTGAACATTGAAGTCAACACTCAGAGGCGACAGACTGTTTCATGCAAGAAGCAATCATTATACCACATGTGTTCGGTTTTTTTCTTTGGCTATTTATACATACGGGTCAGTGGAGCATTGTGGCTAATCCTTCTAACTGTTATTTTTGCGAGAGTCGTTTGTTTATTTATTTATTTGGATAAATTGTTTCACTTGCTTTTATTTTGTATTTATTCTGTTCGGTTTTAGATGCTTAATTTATTTATTCGTTTGGATTTGTTATTTATTTACATATTTTATTTATTTGTTTTTATTTTTATTTATTCTATTCTAATGGTCGTTATGGTGGAAGTGGTTTGTTAACTTGTTTATTATTGGTTGTTCTTTATTATTATTATTTGTTCATTTCAGTTTCCGATCTTTAAGTAACGTAGTAAAATTTGTTTTCATGTCTGCATTTTGAGATGAGTTCAGATCGTTCATTTAGTAGTGTGTTTTAGTCTGGCAAGGTAATTTTCCTCCAAGCAAAGTCTGCAGGTTTTGGATTGGTTGTTGTAGGCTGATGTTCTTTTTCCGTATTGTCCATGAGATGTTTTGGTGGGATTTGAGTTTTGTTCTTAATTTTCTAGATATATTTAGAAAACACCGAAATGCTTTCTAAGTATATCTGTCGCCTCTAAGTGTTGACTTCAATGCCTCCGATATTGAGCACTTTATTTTTGTAAATATAGCGCACCATAAAACTATACTTCTTCATATATATATATATGTTATGGACTCTCCCGTCGATTTCGACGTATGAGTGTCTAACTCAGTTAGTCTGCCACACAAAGAATTGTTTAAAGTGGCGAAGGCTTGTGTAGCACACCTTTTGGAACTGCTGATAACAAACAACCGGTGCAGAAGTCTGCCACAGATCGCATGAACAACAGACCTCAGTTATTTAACGCATAACTGGGGGGGAGGGACAGATTAATACCTTTCCCAAGGAGACCAGTGCGTAAGTGAATGCAAAGTGTTCGACTGGAATTGAAACTCGGCTCACCGATTTTCCCCTTCAACCCCACATCCACTGCACCACAACGCACATCCGCCAATAACGCTTACAGCACCTGGTATTCCCAAGCGGTCACCCATCTAAGTACTGACCAGGCTCAACCGGTGTATTCAACGTGATATGACCGTAAGTGTATATATATATATATATATATATATCAGGAGACATAGGGTTTGAAGTGTCGGAATGCCCATATTTTACTTCCTTTCTAAGAGTTAACTGCCCTTATCTAGAATTAACTTTCTATTGGTATGTATAACCAAACCCAATAAACCCCCCGCCCCGAATTGTCTAGATAAGGGAACATTTTGTTAAAATTTATATATATATATATATCATTTACCGACTCTTCAAAACGTATATCGATTGATGAAGTGCGAGAAATAGCACCGAAACACAGCAGCTCTTTTATAGCAAAAAATATTTTTTATTATTAATCCCAATAATAAAAATATTACGACAATAATTGCTCTACTAGGTATACAGCATTGCTAAAATGCTTATTCTATTAGTACTTACTACTACTACTACTAATATACATACCCCCACATATATATATATATATATATATATATATATATATATATATATCGCGCTCATCAATAGAAAAGTAATTGGCATGTTATCATAGTTGACATATTTGTAATGAAGCGACAAAGAATTAAAGTTTGATTGATGTAATAAAATTAAAAAAAAATCACTTGCTATCAACAATAACAAAGATGATCGTAGTAATTCTTTTGTGACGACGAGAGAGAAAAATGAATGAATTCAGTTATCGAAACGACTGTGTTCTTTTCAATGAGCGCGAAAACCAATTACTATTTTAATAAGGTGAAATGCTTCGTCGCATAAGAAGCAAATGGGACATAATGAAAGAGCCTTGTAAGACGTTATGCATAAGGACAAGTCCAATCTTGTGACGACATAAAAAAATGAATAAGTTTCAAGTCTCTTTTAGGCGATTATTTCTTGGGTGAATTTCAAAATTGATTTCGAATTTGCTTTTAATTTACATGAATGTGGCAAGCGAATATGAAAAGCGGGCTGAACAGTTAACGAATTGAATGTATAGAAAGGTTTTGAATTTTTTTATATTAAAGAATGTGTCATAAAAAGACAACTTAAAGAACAAGAAATTGCTGTGAGAATATGAATTCATGTCAACTAATTAATGTAGGACTATAATCTAAAATCCTGACAATATTAATATCTTAAATATGGAAAGATCAAAAACTGATCTTTGATTTTCTATAATCAGTCAAAGTGATGAGGAAAACAAAAGATCAAGGAAAATTGACTTCGATCAAAGATTCGCTCGTTTTTGCCCCATTTATCATGAGAGTCTCATATCATTTTTCTATTTTCTTTTTTTTGTATTAATTTACTGTTCTTTCTTTCTTTCTTTCTTTCTTTCTCTTTACATTCATTCTACTTTTTATGCATATTTTTTTGCCCATTGTTTTTTTTATTTGTATTTTCTTCTTTCCACTGAATGACCTTTTCTTTTCTTTCTTTCATTCATTCATTCTTTCTATCTTTGCTTCTTTTTACATTCATTTTTCTTTTTATAAATATTTTTTGCTCATACTTTTTGATTTGTATTTTCTTCTCTCCCTGAATGATATTTTCTATTCTTTCTTTCTTTCTTTCTTTCTTTCTTTCTTTCTTTCTTTCTTTCTTTCTTTCTTTCTTTGCTTCTCTTTAAATTAATTTTTCTTTTTATACATATTTTTTGGCCCATTGTTTTTTATTTGTATTTTTTCTTTTCCCTGTATGACCTTTTTTATTCTTTCTTTCTTTCTTTCTTTCTTTCTTTCTTTCTTTCTTTCTCTTTAAATTCATTCTTCTTTTTATACATATTTTTCTTTCTCATCCTTTTTTTATTTGTATTTTTCTTTTCCCTAAATGACCTTTTCTATTCTTTCTTTATTTTTTCTTTCTTTCTTTCTTTGAATGATTTTTCTCATTCTATATTCTTTTGCAAGACTTCCTTTCTCATTTAACTGACATTTCCTATTCTTTCTTTCTTTGCATATAATTTCTTTCTTTCTTTCTTTCTTTCTTTCTTTGAAGAGCTTTTCCTAGTTTTCTTTCTTTTGTTCATTCATTCTTTTCTCTTTCTTTCTTTGAGTGAAAATTCCTATTCTTTCTTTCTTTCTTTCTTTCTTTCTTTCTTTATTCTCTTTCTTTTTTTCTATGAATGGATTTTCGTATTCTTTCTCTCTTTGCATATCTTTCTTTCTTTGAATGACAATTCCTATTCTTTCTTTTTGTACTTATCTTTCATTTTTTCTTTGAATGAGCTTTCTTATTGTTTCTCTCTTTTCATATCTGTCTTTATTTCTTTTTTCTTTTTTCTTTTGTTCTTTGAATGACTATTCTTATTTTTTCTTTCTTTCTTTGCATATCTTTCTTTCCTCTTTTTCCGAATGGCCTTTCCTATTTTTCTTTCTTGCTTTAAATTGTCTTTTATAGTCTTTCTTTATGTCGTATTTCTTTTTTCTTTTTTCACTGAATGAGATTTCCTATTCGTTCTATCTTTGGTTTTTCTTTCTTTCTTTCTTTCTTTCTTTCTTTCTTTCTTTCTTTCTTTCTTTGAATGACTTTCTTATTTCTTTCTTTCCATCTCTTTATTTCTTTGAATGACATTCGCATTTTTTTCTTTGCATATCTTTCTTTCTTTCTTTCTTTTAATGGCCTTTCTTATTCTTTCTCTTTTTGCATTTCTTTTTTCTTTCTTTCTTTCTTTCTTTGAATGACATTTTTTATTCTTTCTTTCTTTCCATATCTTTATTTCTTTGAATGATATTTGCATTTTTTTCTTTGCATATCTTTCTTTCTTTCTTTTAATGACCTTTCTTATTCTTTCACTTTTTGCATTTCTTTCTTTCTTTCTTTCTTTCTTTCTTTCTTTCTTTAAATAAACTTTCCAATTCCCTCTCTCTCTCTAAACATTTGTATATCTTTCTTTCTTTTGTTTTACTCTTTTCTGTTTTTCCTTCTCATTTTTAGTTCGTTTTTCATTCTTTCGTTATTATTCTATTTCTTTCACATTTTTCTTTCGTCTCCTAATTCTTCTTTTTTTTTATCGAATCTGATGGAACGAATAATTTGATAAACACTCTTTTAGAAAATTGTTTATTGTCCGTCCATTTTCTGTCTTTTTATTGCTATTCATCGGGATTCTTTAAATAATCTTGTCTTAGTTTTATGCGGGCTAATTATAGATTGGGGATACCAACATGAAACAAATGAGGAAATTTAAATATGGGGGGAGTTTTTTTTAACAGAGGGACGGAAAGTGCAACACTAGAATACGAAATCGCATTGGCATTGCGAATGATGCGTTTCAAAAGCTAAGCAGCGTATTCAGTCAGTTTAGTGCCATACGTGATACACGCTTTCGGCGATCATGTCTCAAAAGAGACATGACTGACTTGGCAGAAGATTATCCCGCAGTAGGTTGCTATTACTTACTGCGGTAGACTGTTTGCTGACCAAGGCTATAGAACCAAATCTGTTTTATTATTTAACTCATAACTGGAGGGAAGAGACGGATTAATACCTTTCCCAAGGGTATTTGTGTGTAAGTGAATGCGAATGAATTCAACTGGAATTCGAACTCGGCACCACAATTTGTCGTTCCGAGTCGATATCCACTGCACTAAAACGCACATCCTGAGCAGAGTATTAAAAAATGGAGAGAAATCGTTAAGAACAAAGTAAAGAATTTTGTACTGTTATGTAATATCAGTCGTTCTATATGATAGGGAACGCTGTACAATCTCAGAAATGTGATTTTAAAGAGACGTGCCAAGAATGGCATTTCCTGAATATATGAACATTGCTGATGTTTTTAAGAAAGTGGAAGCAAAATGGATACGCAATTTTCATCATGAAGAGACTGTTAGAATTTCTCGGGCATATAATGAGGAAAGAGGGCTTGTAAAATTTGATACTCACCGGATAGATTGAAATCAAGAGGGAGAAAAATAACGCATAACCTACATAGCAAGGTTTAGGAGAGATAACAAAAACATTAAACTTATTAAGAGCTACAGATGAGAGGAAATTGTGGAGAGCCGCGATCGTCAACGTCCTGATAGGACACAGTACATAGAAGAAGAAAACTCTTTACTGGAGCGATCCACAACCAGACAGAGATTAGCTCATAAATATCCAGGATCTCTTTTAATAAATCTATTTTGTTAAGCCAATGTTACTTATCGTTTTAGTATTATAGTTGAATTTCAGCCTTCACCTGTGCTATCCAATGTGAAATTTAATTTCAGTGAGGTCACCATATCTAAGACTTACATACAGTCCTAAGTAAACTTTGTTTAAGGCACTTAATGCAGTCGATCTTATCTTCTCCCATTGCGAAAGAAGGATGATCTATTTTCCCTACGACGTTTGACGCTGAGACTATTTTATGGAAAGTACGATTTCTTTTGGAGAAAGACGAATCTCTTATAGAGATAATCTACATTGTGTTTCTTGCGTTTCAAGTACCCTGGTTTATACTGGAAACAAAACTAGCAACTAGGTCCCACCCTTTTACAGTTAAACAGATAAGATGTAACCGTAATTTCTACCCCAACAGCTTCTTTTCTCGAGAGTGTTGGGAGAATAATTGGAAGTAAGTGTGATAGGAGGTGTCTATTGACCCTACATTTAAATATTTTCACGGCTTCTGCTCCGATGAACTTAGAACATTGGTGCCGTCTAGGTACGAATTTACATGAGATACTAGATTAGCAACTAGGTCCCATTACAGTGAAATAGATAAGATGTAACCGCAACTTCTACTCCAACTGCTTCTTTTCTCGCGCTTCCCGCCTGTTGAATTCCCTTCCACATGCCTGCTTCCCCGACAGCTACAATCACCAGGAGTTTAAATGTAAGGCCAATAGACACCTCCTAACACACTAACTTGCATCTATTCTCTCAAACACTCACCATCATTGGAGGCTCTGCTAGAAGCAAAAAAAAAAAAAAAAATAATTGGTATTTGTTTATACTTCTGAGATGAACTGCTATTTTTAGTATTTAAACTATTCGGACTGTTGTGCCCATTCTTATTACAATTTTTACAACGTTTCGGCCGTTATACCTAGCGGTCTTCTTCAGGTGCTATGAATTTCGAACTGAACCCTTTATTTATATCATTCTCATTCCATGTGCGATGGCACTTCCGAATGCCATGTACTTATCTCCCTTTAACTGAACTCTAAGTTATTTGTTCACTACTGCTGTAGCCAGGTATTGAATTCACAACTCACTGGGTGAAGACACTGGAACTGGTTAATTCCTATTTTCTGAGGAAGGCCGAAATGTCGTAAACATGGCAAAAAAGGTAAAGGCATCAGAACAAATATTGGATGAAAAATATTTTTTAAAGATTAATTTTTGAAAGAACGTTGCGGAGAGCCATTATCACTCACGTCTAAATTGGACATAAAAAGAACAAATAAGAATAACTACGTAAGCTATAAAAAGTTTGTGAAGCTTCATAGAGTACTTTATTTTCTTTTTTATACTGTTAATTCACGCAGTATAAGGCCTAAGGGTTACTGAGCAACATTGTTATAGAGTAAAGTAGAGTGTAAGATATGTACACTATGAGGACGTATATCAGTTGATATTGGACTTAAAGGGAACAAGACTGCAATTATCAGGAAAGCATTGGATCACAGTCTTCCACAAATTAACAGTTCTTGGGAAAAAGCTATCTCCGTGGAACTAATTTCTTATTAAATTAAGGCGAAAGGAATTTACCACCGTGAACAATGCTGGTCCTAGTTGTGAAGGTCTGAACTAGTAGAACGAAGGAATATAAATTGTCTGAATATTTGTCATAGTAATAGCGACAGAATAGATGAGATAGGCTTTTGATCAATACAGAAAACTATAAAATAAGCTTCTGTGTTTACGTTTTCTTTCTTATATACGTCATTCTAGTTTCACTTTGTGCCGCCTACTTTCACTTTCACTTTCACTTTCACTAGCTTCATTCTGCCTTTATTTTCATTTTCGTCAATGTGCTATCACCCTTAGGCGACGGCTTTATAAAGGCCGGGGTTAATAGAAGATCATTAACCTGCATAATCTTTGCCATCTCTCTAGAACCAGGTTTCTGATGGAGTTATTTCAAGATGTTAGTAGCTCCTTAACCACATTCAATTCCCGTTATGCATCCTCTGCGAGCAAGACGATGAACGGCAATTTGTTCGATGTCTAATCGAAAGTGGAACACAGGAATCATAATAAATTTAGTGTCTTGATGTGGCCACTTGGTATAAAAACGTTTGTGCCTACCGTAATCTGAATTTTTCAAAGCAAGACTATTTGTATATAAATAGTCTGACTGAGACATCTACCTTTGAACGCCTATTGGGACTGATTCATCAGAATTAATGGATTTCTTTTTAATCCGACATTTTTATTACATCAAATCTTTATTATAGCGGATACTCAAATTAGAGAAATTGTCTTTATTACAATTCCTAGAATCCGTGGGTCAATAGATGTAATACAGTCAGTCAGTTCATTGATGTACGTGATACACACTTGGGCGATCATGTCTCGAAAGAGACATTGCCGACTAAACAGAAAATTTTTTCTACAGTAAGTTTTTATTGATTTCTGCGGTAGACTGGTTGCCAACCAAGGCTATAGAATCTAATCTATCTTGCTTTTCAAATCATAGCCGGAAATAGAAGAAATTGATTAATACCATTCCCAAAGATATTTGCACATAAGTGAATGAAGTCAGTTGAAATTCGAACTCAGCTCTCCGATTTCTTATTTCGAGGCAATATCCATTACACCATAACGAACATCCAGACATAATACACACTTACTTAAAAATGCAAATCACTAAAAATAATTAACCGCTAATTCATTAGTTTGTACTACTTTTTCTAATATATATATATATATATATATATATATATATATATATATATATATAAACTTATTCATAAATGGAACTCTGTGTGTGTGTGTGTCTGTGTGTATGTGTGTGTGTATCCGTTACCTATAGACTCCGAAACGGCTGAACCGATTTTCTTGAAAATTTACACTCCAGGACCATGGATTAGTTTAAAAGCTTTCATTACACCCGAGTAACGTCGGGCTATACTGCTAGTATATATATATATATATATATATATATATATGTGTGTGTGTGTGTGTGTGTGTGTGTGTGTGTGTGTGTGTGTGTGTGTGTGTGTGTGTTTCATCAGCAATTTTTTTTTAGACATGCTAGATTAAAAAAATTGCAAACATTATGTCTACTTATTTTTAATAAAATCTATTCATAGACAAGGATAGTCTTTCGCGTATTATAATTGAAAGATCTAATGAACACTAAAGAATTTGTCAAAACTTATATTTGAAGCAAATAAAATTAGTGATTTTTAGCAGCACAGTTTTGTAGTTATTTTTGGTTACCACAACTCACACCCATGAAGATGATCTCGGAAGGAGATTGAAAGTACTTGGTAACATCTAGAAATGAATAATAAAATCATCTGTCAAAGTTACAGCTCATTTCTTACATCTTTCAATTATAATACGCGAAAAATTATCCAAGAGTATAAACGGATTTTATTAAAAATAAGTAGACATAATGTTTGCAATTTATTTAACCTGATACAGCGAAACAGATCTGTCTGCGGATGACTATAGTATTTACGCTCTCTCACACTGACTGAGCACTCTGGAAGAGTGGGAGACTTTGTAAACAGTAGCTACCTCGGCATTTACGCACCGCACATTCGATAATGAATTAGAGCACTCTAGCTATTGGATGTGTTTATACGCGCTAAAAAGTCTGCGTTCTTCTGCCGGACGCTCGTGGCCTAGGGTAGAATCGCCGACTGACGCCAGTTAGGAAGCGAACGGAGTCTAAGCCGTACTGATGAGCTGTAATACAGTGAAACAGATCTGTCTGTGGATGACTATATATATATATATATGCTTACACACACACACACACACACACACACACACACACACACACACACACACACACACACATATATATAGATATATATATGCTTGCACACAAAGTTGTCTCTTAGTCACAGATTATGACACAATGCTTCCTTCTCCACCTCGGGGAGATGAATATTTCACTCTCCAGATTTAAAGATGTCGATTCCTTTATCAACGACAGCTTAACAAAATGTCTGCCGATCACTTGATACTTGAAAATGCTGAGTCATCGTGTTTGTCAAAGAGTTAACCACGTTAGCATAATTATTCTAAAACTGCCCAAATAGAAGAAGATGCACTTCAAAACACTTAAAAATCATGACAACTCGGTCTAAGAAATTATAGAAACGAATAACGTACTTGAAAATGAAATTCAGTGTATTTCTGTAACTTAAAATAAGTTATATTGATTAGATTAGATGAGTGTAACTTTTAGATTTGTATTTTAACGACTGTCATCTTCAACTAAAAAAAAAAAATTAAGTAGATAATAATAACTTTTTGTATGTGTTGGAATTCTTCAATTTTAAACATGAAGAAGCCAATAAATTAAAAAAAATTACTTCATAAATATATCAATGTTTTATTGTCTGCAAACAACATTCTCATTATGGCTACTTCTCAATCATTTTAGTGTCCTCGATTTGAAAACTGGCATTGAAAATGCTTTCTGAAATGTATTGCTTTCCTTGTCGACATACAACGATTTGTTGGGTGTTTGATAAAAAAAAAAGAAGAAATCCTTAAATATCTACAAGGTGACTGGAAAATTTACTTCTTATTCTTAAATCGTGAAATTCTTTATGTTTAGTCGAGAAAAGAAAAGTTGATGGACCACTAAGCCGAGCTAAAATGACTCGAGTGCTGATCTGAGAAAAACATTGAAAAAGATTTTTCGGATAACATTCACATATATCTTTACATGACCTGAAACAATATCCCGGCCTTAGTGAATCGAGGTAAAAAGTTAATATTTCAGTTGTTCTCATAGAAGTTTCAAGGAACTTAATCCAAACTTATTTATAAATGGAACTTTGTCTGTGTGTGTGTGTGTGTGTCCGTTACCTATAGACTCCGAAACGGCTGAACCGATTTTCTTGAAAATTTACATAATTGTACTATAAGCGTCTGTAAGTTTTCTTAGCTAGGTTTTGTGTCAAGGTACCCCCGATAAATATCGAAAATCGATAATCGAATAAATCGGGTTATAGAAGGAGTGATCCGATTTTAATAAAATTTGATACACTCATAGACAAAGACATAAGAAACGATATTCAGAAGTTTCAAGGTTGCAGTTCTTACAATAGTGCAGAAAATCGATTATATATATATATATATATATACATATATATATATATATATATATATATATATATATATATAAATATCTAGCTCTAAACATAGTATGGATTTATTTATTTACTTCTTCTTCTTCTCATTCTCTTCACTGTCTGTAGCATTCGTGACAATATCGCCTTCAGCCAGTTACGTTCCATACGTGGTATACACTTAGTCGATTATATCTCGAAAGAGACATGACTGACTGGGTAGAAGATTTTCTCGCAGTAGGTTGCCATTACTTTCTCCGGTAGACTGATTACCCCAAAAAACCCCAAAAAACAAGCAAACAAAAAACAAGAAAACAGTTAAATCTTTAATCTTATTATAATGTTGTAACCCTAAAAGGTTAGTGCATGAGTAATCACCAAAACGGAGGTTGGGAATAATAGTATATCAACAAATACAAGACTCATAGACTGCGTGAAGTAGATCCACTGCTAGTTAACTGCTAGTCAGTATAATCATTTTACTCTTCCCTTTACACCAAGTGTCAACGCATTTAATAGGATAGGAACATACCCTTATTGAATATAGGTAGGTATACAGTATATAATAACTAGATAAATTTAATTAAAAATTGATGGTATATTCTATTGTATATTGATGGTATGTAATTTTCGCCATTAACGGTATATTCTATTTTATGTTGATGGTATGAAACTTTCGTCATTGATGGTATATTTTATTGTATATTGATGGCATGAAACTTTCGCCATTGAAGGTACATTCTATTTGATATTGATGGTATGAAATTTTCGACATTGACATTTGTGTAGTGATATTATGCTTTTATAAACCATTGTAATAACAAAATTACAATATTAAGCTCTGTATGGAGCACTCTTTATAAAAGTAAATACTTGAACAGTGTTTTTTTTAATCTACGTGTTCTTTCACTTTTTGTAATATATATATATATATATATATATATATATATATATATATATATGTGTATGTGTGTGTGTGTGTGTGTGAGTGAAAGTGTCTGTTTACTTGTTTGTGAATTTGTTTTTTATATATATTTAAGCGCTTACGGCCATATCACGTTGAATACACCGGTTCTCGTTCTATCACTAACATCGAGCGTGGTCAGTATTTAGATGGGTGACGTCTACATTTATTTTGTTGGATGTGAGTTGTGGTGCATTAGATAATCGGCTCGGAACGAGAAGTCGGGCAGCCGAGTTCGAATTTCAGCTGAATTCATTGTCTTCACTTACGCGCAAATACCCTTGGGAAAGGTATTAATCCGTCTCTTCCTTCCAGTTATGGGTTAAATAACAGGACAGATTGGGATCTATAGCCTTGGTCGGCAACCAGTCTACCGCAGAAAGCAATGATAACCTACTCCGGGATAATCTTCTGCCCAGTCAGTCATGTCTCTTTCGAGACATGATCGCCCAAGCGTGTATTACGTATGGAACGTAACTGATATTTAAGTACTGATTTTGTTTGGAAAATGTTTCATTCGTCAGTATTCGAACCTGCAGCCCCTAACAACACGAAAGTTCTTCAATTGATTTGTGTTGTTATAGGTAGCAGGTTTGAATCCTGCCAAATGATAAATATTTTCCTAACAAAGATCCTCAAAATATTTCCTATATATATATATATATATATATATATATTGTTTAATTAAAAACGGTATATAACACATGACTCAATAAGTCACGGGCCTGACATATAGATGGCGCCACTAATCAAAATGTCCATATGATGTTATGAAGTACTAACCTTCAAATGACATGTAACATAATTTGGGCCCAATTACATTATTAGTTTACAAATTACAGTTATTTAAGTGAATCTTTTGTTGCATATTTTCAAAACAATGGAAAAATCTGAATTTCGTGTGTTAATAAACCATTGCTTTCTGATGGGAAAATATTGTTCAAGTAAAGCAATGGCTTGATAAGTATTATTCGGACTCTTCTCCGTTTGAAAGAACGGTTAAGAGGGGATATGTTAGTTTTAAACGCCCCAAATCAGCAGTTGTACCGGAAAACACACACACACACACACACACACACACACACACACACACACACACACACACACACACACACACACACACACAAATATATTTTAGGTGAATCATAAATTGAAGTTGCGTGAGATAGCAGAGGATTTTAACATTTAAGAAGACAGTGCATTCACCATTTTGAAAGAATATTTGTCAATGTGAAAGCTGTATTCAAAGTGGGTGCCGCGCTTTCTCACAGTTGATTAAAATCAACAACGCGTCGACGATTCAGATCGCTGTTTGCAACTGTTCCAACGCAACAAGAAGACGTTTTTGCGTAAATATGTAACAATGGAAGAAACATGGGTCCACTTCACTTCGGAGCCAAATCGACAGTCAACTGAGTGGACAGCAGCAGGTGAAAGCCGTCCAAAGCGAGCAAAGACGCAAACATCACTGGGCAAAGTTTTGGCCTCCATATTTTTGAATATGTAAGGTATTTTGTTCATTGATTATCCTGGGAAAGGAAAACGCATCAATAGAAAATATTATATAGTATTATTAGTGCGTTTGAAGGAAAAAATTGCCAAAAAACAAACGGCTACAAATGAAGAAGAAAAAAGTGATCTTTCGCTAAGAAAATGCACCGTCTCACAAGTCGATCGCAACGATGGAAAAATTACTTCAAATTGCTTCCGCATTCACCCTATTCTCTAGATCTGGCCCCAGAGTGGCTGGGTGCAGACCTCAAAATAATGCTCAAGGAGAAGAGATTTGGCTCCAATGAAGAAGTGATATCGGAAACTGGGGCGTATTTTGAGGCCCAAAACAAATCGTCATACAAAAATGGCATCGAATTGTTAGAGAAGCGTTGAAATCAGTGTATCACCTTAGAAGTAGATGCTGAATTTTGCCTCAAAGTTGTTGTTCTATTATCTATTTAATGAGTGATGCGTTACTTAAATACAAGTATCTATCAGAAATCATGTTCACACGAATAAATCAAAATATGTCGGTTGTTAATCCATTCCGAAAATCTTTGGAACTTTCCGTAATATATATATATATATATATATATATATATATATATATATATATATACACACACACACACACACACACACACACACACACACACACACACACACACACATATATATATAAATATTTCCTTTCGCAAATGACTTTCTTTAATCAGAACCATTTCACTAGAAAGTGTCCATCTACATATTTGTTTTATATATATATATTTATATATATATATATATATATACTTAAAGACACATTTACACATACAGGCACATACAGACTTATATATATATATATATATATATATATTAGGTAATGAATTTAAGGGTCAAAATAAAATAACTTCTTTTCGCAAAATACTTTCTCTAACATAAACTCTTTTCTATGAGGTTCGAAAGAATTCATTACTTTCGCAAAACTGTAAAAAACAAAAACAATAAAAGTGAAATTCTTGTGTGGTTGTATTATTTTTTTTCTTATCTTGTAGCTCGCTTCCATTAGAATCCAAACTGAATAAAACGTTTTTTATCACTTTCCCATACAAATTAATTCGTTTATCTAAAAATAAATCTTTAATTCATCGGAAAATTGCTGACTGGGGAAAATGGGATTTAATTTCTTCCCGGCTTGGAATTTAGTGTTACGTTTTCTCCTGCATTCTTGCAAATTCCATTATCTGTCTCTGAGATTGCGTATTCTTTTATTTGAATCTTCAGTCCGCACTTTTCAGCCATGATGGAGAGTTTACGCGGCCATTTGGGTGATGAATCATTTCACATCTTAAACTTATCACCACTTTCACATAGACCAGCGGTTTTCAAACTGAGGTACGCGGTCCCATAGGAGACCAGGAAGGGGTTTCTAGGGAACCGCGAAGAGGCCACTCAGTTGAAATTATTGTCTATTTGAGATTGTTACCAAGTCATAATGGCAGCGTTGTTGTTGGAAAGGGAGATTATATCTTTTCATCTCCAACTCTCCCTTATTTACCTCATTTTTCTTTTTGTATGCATTATTTTTATTTCTTGAGTTACCTCCCTTATTTCTATTTTGGCCGCCCTTGCTTATGTTTTACTTATGTAATAAGGGGAAAAGCCGTTGCAAAGGTACGCTAATCTATATGAAGAAGAAGAAATTATTCGTGTTCTTCAGTTTGTGTGATTTTATTCGAGTTGCTCTGACTGGCGGTGAGGTGAATTGCGCGATTATATTTGAATTGCATTGATTACAGGTGTAACAGTGATTCCAAAGTGTAACCAGCATCGCTAGATTAAAGAGGCCTGTAGCAGAGGGAGTTCAGATGGTAAAATGCGCCCATCCCATTGAATGTACTTTTGATGTTTAAGGCTGCCATTTTCGCAATGAATAATTGATTTCCGAAAAATGTTTTTGTTTCAATAAAAATTGGTTGCCATTTTTTGAATAAATATTTTTTGAGTTGTTATTTTTTTAATAAATATTTGTTTGCCAAAAACGTTTTCTTTCAGTAGCCTATATGTTAACTGTGGTTAATATAAAAGGGTCCGCGATCCATCTAAAATATTATAAAAAGACCGCCATGTAAAAAATCCTGAAATAGTTTGAGAAACACTGATATAGACGAAACGTTGCTTGACTCTTGAGACTCTGTCGTTATTTCAATAGTAAATGTTCACACGAGCTACATTCTTAAGCTTTACATTTCTTCCGAGAACATCGAAAGTACTTGGGTAAGAAAAAAACTACGGCCTTCTTTAATAAGTTTTTTCTTAACATTAAGAAACCGATTAAAAAACTAGAAAGGATTATTATATAAGTAAATAGTGATGTTTGTGGTCATCCAGGTGATCTAACGCCTTCTTCCGGTGCGAAGGCTCGCGGTTTTACAAGGTATGCAAATGAGCGGCAGACATGTCGATATATGGCGATTTGAGGAAGTGAGAACTTAGTCGGTTGACGAAGTGTTTGAGCGAGAAGACAAAGAAGACGACGACGTTGGAAAGACCAGGAAACCAAGGGAGGACCTGTTGTCGTCAAAAGTTTTGTTTGTCTGAAACACAAACATATTACAGATTTCCTTTTCCATACAATGTCAGTATTACTCAAAGAAACATGTTTGAAAACACACACACACACACACATAGTTATGTGAATTAATAAATATATATATGGGTATACACACATATATAAAAGTATTATTCAAGTATTAATAAAACAATGCTGAATGAACTATAAACAGAGCTATTAATTATATATTAATTATATATATTAAGAATTATACATATTATCCTACGTCGATGTCACGAGTCGGAGTTTCATGCGTTAAGCACTCATCATATTACTAATTGGCCGTTTAAGAGATTTGAATTTAAGTCCCCTTGTTGTTCATGGCAACTAAATCTTATAATATTAGGGTGCTATTTTTGAATTTATCAAGATTAAAATTTGAATAGACAAAAATTACATGGAAATAAAAATTAGAATTAAAATTTTAAATTAAAAAATATATGTTCTTGAGATTAGCATTAGATGTGCTAACTTCAAGCAGAAAAAAATTCTCCAAGAGAGCATTGGGAAGCATTTTGAACTGTTAGCAAATTATTTCGCTTAAAGGAAATCCTGATTTTCTTTGCGGAACCGACTCCCACGAGGATGCATCCCCGATCAATACAATCTTAACCTGTTCAAGTTTAGGGTTAACCGTTGTCTTCCCCACACATACGCATAATCTGTCTCTTACTCTATAACCGTTTACCTCGAGTGGCTTCCGAGCCTTGTACAGGTAAACGTCTGAAAAAAAAAAAAAGAAAGATTGCCGCATTGCGATACGATAAATGGATTAGCATTCATGAGAATTAGTTTAGTCTTTCCAAGACAAGAGGCGAGAAGCGGTAATCAGAAAGAATCGACTTCACAGATAAGCGATTTGAGAGACTATGGCAAAAATTGTCGTGCTGAATTCAGATTCTACCAGACTTCCTTGAATTATCATTCGTACAAATTATGTTTGAAAAGGTATAAATCCATAGCCCCTATCCCCAGCAGATTTATTAAAAATTCTGTATTCAAAACCAGTTCGGCGTTGAGCTGGTAGCCCTACTCCGTAAAAAATCTACCGGCTGCATAAATTACAGTATTAACAACTAGAGCTATGAAGCTGCGGCCCTATACTCTACATGTATATTTAACCGAGCTAACTACCATTGGGATTTGCGTTGTGGTGCAGTGGATATCGACTCGGAACGACAAATCGGGCCGTCGAGTTCGAAATCCTGTTGAATTCCTCGCATTTATTTACGCACAAATACCCTTAGGAAAGGTATTAATCCGTCTATTCCCTCTAGTTATGGGTTAAATAATGGAACAGGCTGGGTTCTATCGCCTTGGCTGGCAACCACTCTACCGCAGAAAGCAATGGCAGTCTACTGTGGGATAAACTTCTGCCCAGTCAGTCATGTCTTTTTCTAGACATGATCGTCCAAAGCGTGTATCACGTATGGCACTTAGCTGACTGACTAACCTACCAAGGCTGAATTTGACACCAGGTCGATTTAATGTGAGAAGCGCCATCCACAAACTGTTTCATATGTGCCAAGGCATCAGTATTACACCTGCCCCCAACTCTCTTAATGCAATAGAAAAGGTGCTGCCTTAAGGTTGGAATCTCTGGGACTATGCAACTTTTCTCAACTAAAATGAGGAGAAAATATCTCTACTCACAGCATAGGTGCAATAACCACGCCTCAGTAAACGCACATTGGTTAATGGTTAACTCCTGGGCCAGGTTAGTCTATAAGGAAGAGGAGAAAATTTTTAATCTACGAAGAACGTTCGTAGATATTAGCTAAGCTTAGATGAATCAGCTTGTTGACTACTGCATTTCTGTTGGTACAAATATTTATTTATAAAGCTTAGATTATTTACAGTATTTATACTTAGATTATTGTCTTCAGTTGTATTGTTTTTATCAAAACGTTTCGGCTGTTGCACTCTCCGGTATTCAACAGGGAAGTCTTTATTTAATCTACGGTGGTAGATTGTTTTCGTTCTAGTTTCCATGTCTAGGGATATTTCGTCTCGTCGTATTTTTAGTACTGCGCGGTTATTTCTCGTCCTGTTTCTGCTGAGTTTAATTACACAGTGCTTGGGCCAGAGATTGAACTCGCAATTACTTCTTTAGGTGCCGCGTTCCTTCAGGACGTAGGCGATCATGGACTTCCATTTGTCCCTGTCCTTTGTCGCTCTTAATATTTTCCCTCTTGTCATCTATCTCAAACCGCGCTCCGCCATCCATTTACTCAAGTCCATCAAATATGTCTCGCGCTTCTTCCCCCTGTGTCTATTTATCTCTATCCGTCCTGTCAGTATTAGATTTTCCAAACCCTTCTTCCTCTTTATGTGTCCCGGAATCCCAGTTATTTCTTCCTGATGCTAAGTATAAGATTTATTCTCGTTCTTATCATCTTCAACACCTTGCCGTTGTTCATGTGCTATGTCCATGTTATCCTCAGCATCCTTCTGTAGAACCACATTTTTGTTCAATTCGAGCCTCTTCTTAATCTTTGAAAAAATCACGAACAAGCGTTTTAATCCACTCGGATATTATTGCCCTTACGTTGGTTCGGGAATTTCTCATCCCAGAAATTCAGAAAAAAATCTTAGTCTATTAAAAAGTCAGATTTCATTGCGCACCCCGTGAGCGTCAATGTCACTAGCGAATTATACCGATGGACTGGCTTGTTAACTATCGTAATGCAAGTGACACTAATGTTAATGCAACGTTAAATAGCTTTAGAATCGTAATTCAATTCTGTCAGAAATTTATATCAGTAATGTATGGCCACAACGTGTCTTAAATGCACCCTGTTCATTTCACACAGGAATTGTATCAATGTGGCAAGCACTCCACATTTCCATCAACGTCCAAATCGTCGAGAAATTGCGTTTATAATTAGCAGAGCCATTACAAAGTTGGAATTGAAGAAGAGATAGAAGCTAACAGCGAAATTATAATGGAAGCCGTGATCCCAATTGCATCGTCTTTCGTTCTCTTTTGTTGGTTTTCCTAAGCCTTGAATTGTGCTATTAACGCCCCAGTTACCCAAGAGATCTTTTCGACGTGGCCATTATGCTAATGTGTTAAGTTGTAGCACTTCCGGTTTCCCGCTTTTTCTTTGACCTAGTGACACGTACTCATCAACACTTCCTCTGGAGCTGAATGTCAATTTCGTTCTGATCACAATTACAGCTCATAAAAAAATTCTGTAACAGTAAATAAATAAATAATAAAACGGAAAAAAATATCTTATTAAAGATTCGATTTTCTGTCTATCGCAAACTGTCTGCGTGCAACATTGCATGTGCGTATGCAATGTATACAAGCATGTAGGCGTTTTGCGTTAGTGAGTTACATATTCTGTCACTTAAGCACACTCACATGCAAATATAATTAAAAGAAAATCACCCTAAGCAAGGCAATATATCCACTAAGACGCAATGGATTACTGAGTGTTAGAAAA
Organism: Ascarosepion bandense; assembly: GCA_037127315.1. NCBI lineage: Eukaryota > Metazoa > Mollusca > Cephalopoda > Sepiida > Sepiidae > Ascarosepion > Ascarosepion bandense. The sequence goes on along the minus strand of JBBBDQ010001989.1, from coordinate 769,625 downwards.
TATGTAAAAAACAAAACAAAAAACAAAAACAAAACACTATTAAGGAAAGAAAACAATAATGAAGAAAGAATTAAGAAGACAGAAGATAACGATTCACGTTGCACTTAAATTTTTGAACATCAAAGTTGACTGGGAAGCAAGAAGCCGGAAGAGAGATCCATAACAGGGAAATGTGATAGAGAAAACTATTAGTATAGAACATACGTCTACATCTAGCCATTTCAACTGTAAAACGACGAGACCTTACCACCAATCTAGTCAGTTAGTTAAGTGATACACGCTTAGGCAATCACGTCTCAAAAGACTGACTAGGTAGAATATTTTCCGCAGTAGGTGGCCATTACTTTCTGCGGTAGACTGGTTGCCAACCAAGGCTTTAGAAACTAATCTGTCAAACTATTTAACCTATAGCTGGGGTGAGAATAAACGGATTAATATCTTTCCCAAAGTATATGCGCCTAAGTGAATGCAACGAATTCAAGTTGAAATAGAACCCGGTTCTACCGATTTCTTGTTCCGACACGATATTCACTGCACAACATTGTTTAAATGCATAAATTCTAGGCAGCATAAATTCTAGGTCATTAGAAAAATTAGCATGAAGATGTTTAAGATCCAGAGAAGCTATGTTATGGAGGTGGGAAAATAACTAAAACCGTGATTCCAGTTTAAGACAAATATTCTTCTTTGAATATCTAAGTTATTCTTAAGTCTCTTTGGCAGTAAAACTGCTTTGCCTGGGGTGAATCGAATCCATTTATACTTTAGATAGATAGATAGATAGATAGATAGATAGATAGATATTAACTGATTTGTTTCCTTAGATATTTACTGATTTGTTTTCTACGTCTTATAAATCTGTTGCATATTTAAAGCTAGAAAATATTTCTTAGATCGTCATTTTTTACAGATAATAATGGCTTTGTCATACAAGTCTTACTATTTAACCCATAGTTTGAGAAGAAAGAAAAAGATTCATACTTTAACCAAAGGTATTTGCGAATATAATGAGCATAACAGGAATTGAAACCCGACTCTCATAATAACAATAATTATCCATACAGTACCTGTTATACCCAAGTGGTTGATAGATAGATAGATAGATAGATAGATAGATAGATAGATAGATAGATAGATTCGTTTTCTACGGCTTATCAACCCTTGCAGTTTATTTATAAACCAAATAATATTCAATGGATTTAAACCAGTGGCAGTAAAACTGCTTTCCTTGGGGTGAAATGATTTTTAAAAAATCTCATGTTTTTAGTGTTTAAAAATGTATTTATCATCCCAAGTTTTAATTTTAAACTTACATAAATAAATTTAAAATTAAAACTTGGAATGATAAATAAATTTTTCAACATTAAAAACATGAGATTTTTAAAAATCATTTCACCCCAAGCAAAGCAGTTTTACTGCCACTGGTGCGCAGGGGTTACACAGGAAGAAAGTGATGAGAAAGAGAGACAGGTTATAGGGGTGACAGGAAGTGGGTAAGAGAAGGATGAGAATACTGGTGTGATGAGAGTGGAGTGGATGGAGAAAAGAGCCCGAGACAAAGGACGAGAGTTAGTGAGATAAGAGATGACTATTGACTTTACATTTAAATTCTTGGAGATTGTAGCTGCCGGGGAAGCAAGTTTACGCAAGGGAATTCCAGGCGGGAAGTGCGGGGAAAAAAGCTGTTGGAGTAGAAGATGCGATTACATTTTATTGGTTTCACTGTAAAAGGATGAGACCTAATTGATAGTCTAGTAGCACGAGTAAATTCATGCATAGGGGGCACCAGCGAACTTAGTTTATCGGAGCATGACCCATGAACGTACTTGTAGAAGAGACAAAAGGACGCCTCATTACGCCGGTGAGAAAGTGACTGCAACTGAGCTGCCAAGTCGGGATCGATCACATTACAGATTCTCCGTTGGATTTTGTCAAGAACCCCGAGGTGAATAGCAAGGGCACCCGACCAGATATGGCAGCAGTATAAAATCTTACTGAACTTTTCAGAAATTATTTGTTAATAAACTTTTCGGAAATTTTTATTTTATTTGATAAGAAATAGAATTATTTTTAACGCTATTTTAAAATTTGTACAACTATTTTTGGTCTGTGATGAAATTTAAATGTCTACACTACCGGCCATAATTATTAGGCCACGTAAGTTTTTAAAAAGAAATGATATATTTCATACTATTTTTAGTATGCAGTGTATTTCGTATTTATTTTTTAAGTGGATAATTCTAAATGAAAATAGAATGGTTCTTTTGTTATTACTTTGCAAAGTTTTACAAGGCAAGGAAGCAAAGATGAGCTCGTCTGAATCACCCTAAATTTTCTTCATCCTTTCATTGATGAAACTGCAATATAGGTAATTATTAGATATATATAAATTCATTTGATGCACATGTTATAGTGTAGTATTAACAACAGAACCATTCTATTTTCATTTACAATTATTCACTAAATACTAAAAAATAGCATGAAATACATATTTAAAATAAAAAAAAAGAGGGGTGGCCTAATAATTATGGCCAGTAGTGTATATGCGTACACACGTAAATGTCCATATACAAAAATATTAAATGAAATTGACATGTTCATCTTTGTTCACGATGGCTAATTTTTCTTTGTGTCAGGTAACACTCCCTGGGTAACAAGAAATGTGCGGTCTTCTGAGTTCATTTTTATGATTGTTGTAATTAAATAGAATATATTTTCTAATAAATATAGCATTTTAAATGGACAAAGTAATTTAGATGTGAAGTTTTATTATCTTATATTCCGCGAAATGATAGCTACCAGACTATAATATTTTTAAAATTAAGAGAATGGCTTTGACATCCCTCGATATTACACATTAAAATATTTCTATAAGAAACATGGAATGAATCAAAATATATGAAGTACTTGCACTGTATAACAATAACGCAGTAACAGGACTTATGAAATCTTTACACCCGCAACACACACACACACACACACACACACACACACACACACACACATATATATATATATATATATATATATATATATATATACTAGCAGTATAGCCCAGCGTTGCACGGGTGTAATGAAAGCTTTAAAACTAATCCGTGGTCCTGAAACTCAGACTCTTTGGACGTTGGCACAAAAACCTAAAAAGCAATAATTGTTTCCAGTTAAAACGAAACCGTAGACTGAAAGAAAAATGAATGGATGTAAGTCAAATTTTGATTTCCTGGTATCGATATCAAGTAAGTTTTTTTCGTCGTAAACTGAATTTTGAAGGCTAAATAAGTTCCCTTAAAAAATGGTATCATGTCTGAGACTAAGAACCACAATTATACCTACTTCGAGCCAAACCCGACGCAAAAACTAAAATAAAAGGGCTGAAAAAATACAGACATACAGGCAGATAAACAGACACACACACAAACATCTTGCCTTTTATATATATATATATATTATCTATTTTCTGCACTATTGTAAGAACTGCAACAATGAAACTTCTGAATATCGTTTCTTATGTCTTTGTTTATGAGTGTATCAAATTTGATTAAAATTCTGCCATAACCCGATTTTTTCGATTATCGAACCTGGACACAAAACTTAGCTAAAAACACTTGCAGACGCTTATAGTACAACTGTGTAAATTTTCAAGAAAATCGGTTCAGCCGTTTCGGAGTCTATAGGTAACACACACACACACAGACACACACACACACACACACACACACACAAACACACACACACACACACAAAGTTCCATTTATAAATAAGTTTAGATATATATTTATCCGAAAGTCAGTTGATTACGCAACCTTGGTTTCAACCTTTCGGTATCGTCAGGCGCTTTATATCAACTGATTCACCAATACTTTATTTTAAAGGCACAACAAGAATTTTTAGAAGGCACAACTGGAAGTTTAAAATAAGGGAGAAACCCTTCGGAATTGAAAAATCCTAACATCCGGGTCTGTATAATCTTATAATATATTTTCGGAAATGTTTACACCCGGACATTACTTCGGACCTTTCATTTAGGAACCGTTCTACTTCTGTAAATAATATTATGACTAATTTCTTTTCTTGTCACAGTCTGCAGACATCACCACCGTTGTAGGGTTTGGCCTTTTTTCAATATGTTCCATGTTATATCAGGGCCTTTGCCGTTTTCTCTTTTAATTTACACAGACAGACAGACAGACAGACAGACAGACAGACAGACAGAGATAGACAGACACATGTGTGTGTATCCGTTACCTATAGACTCCAAAACGGCTGAACCGATTTTCTTGAAAATTTACACAATTGTTCCATAAGCGTCTGCGAGTGTTTTTAGCTAGGTTTTGTGTCGAGGTACCCCCGATAAATATCGATAATCGAAAGAATCGGGTTACAGAAGGAGTGGTCCGATTTTAATCAAATTTGATACACTCAAAGACAAAGACATAAGAAACGATATTCTGAAATTTCAAGGTTACAGTTCTTACAATAGTGCAGAAAATAGATAATATATATATATATATATATATATAAAAGGCAAGATGTTTGTGTGTGTGTGTGTGTGTGTGTGTATTTTGTGTGTGACTGTATGTATTTTTTCAGCCCTTTTATTTTAATTTTTGCGTCGGGTTTGGCTCTAATTAGGTATAATTGCAGTTCTTAATCTCAACTATGATACCATTTACTCAGAGGACTTATTTAGCCTTCAAAATTCAGTTCACGACGAAAAAAACTTATTTGATATCGATACCAGGAAATCAAAATTTGACTTACATCCATTCATTTTTCTGTCTGTCTACGGTTTCGCTTTAACTAGAAACACCTATTGCTTTTTAGTCTTTCGTGCCAACGTCCAAAGAGTCTGAGCTCCAGGATTATAGATTAGTTTTAAAGCTTTCGTTACACCCGAGCAACGCCGGGCTATACTGCTAGTATATATATATATATATAGATATGTGTGTGTGTGTGTGTGTGTGTGTGTGTGTGGCTTACGGTCATATCATTGAAACATTAGTTCCCGTAGGATTACCGAAGTTAAGAAACGTCGAACTTGAGAATAACAGATACTTTAAGCCTGGATGTGCGTGAAGCAGTGAATAAGGTCTCAGTATTGTTAATCGGAGAGCCAATTTTTAATCCAGTCGGGTTCGTCATATTCACTTACGCGTAAATACCCTTGCGAAGGGCATGAATCTGTCTCTTCTCTCCCCAGCTATGGGTTAATTGTATCAATAAACTATTAATATGTCCTTAAAATTTTCTAAGAAGCGAAAAATATTTGGCTTATAAATAAACTGCAAAGGTTGATAAGCCGTAGAAAACGAATCTATCTATCTATCTATCTATCTATCTATCTATCTATCTATCTATCTATCTATCTATCTATCTATAAACCACTTGGAAATACCAGGTACTGTATGAATAACTATTGTTATTATGAGAGTCGTGTTTCATTTCCTGTTATGCTCATTATATTCGCAAATACTCTTGGTTAAAGTATGAATCCTTTTCTTTATTCTCAGACTATGGGTTAAATAGTAAGACTTGTATGACAAAGCCATTATTATCTATAAAATAATTACGATCTAAGAAATATTTTCTAGCTTTAACTATCATGCAATAGGTTTTTAAGCCGTAGAAAACAAATCAGTAAATATCTATCTATCTATCTATCTAAAGTATAAATGGATTCGTCGACATTTTTATTACTTCCAATAAAGTCTGATTTATAAAACGGTCCATATTATATCTACAGTGTCCGATGGGTAAATTGTCGCCATTTTATATTGTTAATTTCGAGCATGCGCAGTGTTTGTTTTTGATTTTACCAACTGGACAGTATAGTAAGATCAGTTGGATACCGTCTCTTATGTAAATATAGCCATAACAAAATTCACTCCGCCATAACTTTTGAAACATTTATATTATACTGCTTCAATACGAAAATTTCAGAAGTTTTTTAAGTGTCAATCTTTGGACAGCGTAGAGGATTAGGAAAGAGTTGAATTAGTCTAATGATGATCATGAAGGTTTTGGTTTAACCAACTTAATAAAAAATTATCCAAATGTTGGAGAATTTTTGTCTTTATTTTCAACTGAAATTAAAGCCAAAATACGATGTTTAGAACGACTCATGATTAAACATAATAGACATTCATTGTGTCTTATATTTAACAGTATATGTTTAGAACATTATCTGCTGCCTCGATACACTATATATATATATATATATATATATATATATTATAATTCAGATGATCTTCCGATTATGCTGTGTTATATATTCTCTTACTGCGGTGTATAATTTCTCAATAAAATGACAAAGAAATATGTTTGATGTCTTCCAATAATTGATGATCACTCTGGTCACTCGGGTTGGGAAGGTAATTAACGAAGCTGAACTTAAAATTGGCGTGCTGGCAAGTTAAACTCCATGATGACATATAGAAAACTTGCCTCAGGGGTTTGTCTCATTTTAATATTATGCCATTTGGGTTCGCAAACGACCCTGGAATTTTCCATAAATGTCAGTTGTTTTACGCACAGGAAGATTTTACTCCATGATACTTTGATGACATTTTGATATTCTCAAATACGATTGAAGATCATTTGAAGCACATAGACTCGGTCTTCAATAGTTTGCGTAAGAATAATCTCAATTTGAAACCCGCTAAGTGTGAATTCTTTAAAAAAGAGACTCAATACCTGGGCTTTTAAATTAGTGCATAGGGCATGCAACCAGATTTTTAAAATCATTTAACCCCAAGAAAGCCAGTTTTACTGCCACTGTTGCGTAGGGGGTTACATAAGTGAAAGTGATGAGAAAGAGGGGTTAGTTATAGGAAATTTCAGGAGGTGGGTAATAGAAGGATGAGAATACCAGTGTAATGAGGGTAGAGTAGATGGAGAAAAGAGGTTGAGAGAATGGATGCGAGTTAGTGAGCTAAATCGATAAAGTTTAAGGCTATAAAATTGTTTCAACTCCGATCACTGTTACACAAGTGAGGGCCTTCAATGGAATGACCTCATATTATCCTCGCTTTATTAGAAATCTAGATAAAATAGATATTGCCAAGCCGCTGATTAATCTTACAAGGAAGTATGCACGTTTTCAGTGGGACGCCGTTTGCCAGGCCGTTTTTGATAATCTAAAAATAAAGCTTGCAGATATGGTGATACTAGCCTACCCGAACCCAAATAAGGACTATAGAATATATACTGACGCCTACGATCAGTCGATTGACACATATCTATCCCACGTAGTTTATGATAAAAGAAATAAAAAGAGGTAAACCAATTTAGTTACTATCCTATAAATTAAGTGACTCGCAAACAAGATGGTCGACAATAGAGAAGGAGGCTTATGCGATACACTGTGCTCTTCATGGGCAGAATCACTACTTGCATAGTGCAGCATTCACCATCTACACAGATCATAAACCCCTACAGCATTTACTCAATTCGTCCATACAAAATTAAAAGATACAGACTTGGGTTCTGAGCATGGCTGGCCGCAATTTCAGCATACACTATCTTAAAGGTAAAGATAATATTTAAGTTGAGTAAGGTATTAAGAAACAGGATAATTTCGCTAGAAACAGGGAAGAGAGTACTGGGTTGCTACGTGCTGTCCGTCCTTTAATATGGCGGTGAATGCTGGACAATATCATCAAAGATGAAGGAAAAACTTGAAGTAACTGAAATGTGGTTCTACAGACGGATGCTGCGAATATCATGGATCGAGCATGTGAGCAATGATGAGGTCGTAGAAATGATGGAAACAAAAAGGAAATTAATACTGAGAATCAAGAAGAGACAGCTAAAGTTACTAGGACATGCCATGAGGAAGGAGGGCTTGGAGAACCTGATACTAACAGACCAGATAGAGGGAAAAAGAGACAGGGGAAAGCAATGGATAATATATTTGAAGGACCTAATCAGGTGGATGACGGAACGAAGGTTGCATGGTGTAACAGGAGAAGGCGTGCTCAGAGCCAACAGTGATAGGGAAACGTGGAAAGCCATGATCGCCTAAGTGCTGAAGGGACAGGGCACATAGAAGAAGAACGTTTGCACAGATCTCTTACTGCGTGCCATTATACAAAGGAGAACTATGTTGACTCTTCAGTAGATAAAGACGATATAAATTACGTAGTGTGATTAATTCAAATTTCATTGAACGAAGGGAATATGCGTCCTATGAAAATTTTGACGATTCTTCAGTAATACGCGAATGTCTCACATTACAAGGGATAGATATAATTAGGTAGCAAGAATCGGACAAAGACATTCTAAATCCGAAGAATAGATTAAGGAATGATGGTCATCAGCAAAAGATACAACCCAAAATGCCAAATACAGGTGGGGGGTAACAGGATCAAGCAAGTATAAAAATTTAAGTACCTAGGAAGTGTTCTAACAGGAGATGGAAAGTGCGACACGGAGATCCGAAGGCGAATTGGCATGGCAAAGGACGCGTTCCAGAAGATGAGCAAAATACTAACACACAGGAAAATCTCAATAGAAACGAAGAAAAGAGTGCTAGACTGCTACGTGATGTCAGTTCTTCAATACGGCAGTGAATGCTGGACAATATCATCGAAAATGAGGACAAAACTGGAGGCGGCCGAAATGTGGTTCTACAGAAGGATGCTACGGATACCGTGGACTGAGCATACAAGCAACGACGAGGTGTTAGAAAGAATGGCAACAAAAAGGAAATTGATGCTGAGCATCAGGAAGAGACAACTGAAGTTCCTGGGACATGCATTGAGGAAAGATAGCCTGGAGAACCTGATACTGACTGGTCAGATAGAAGGAAGGAGAGACAGAGGAAGGCAGCGGATAACATATTTGCAGGGTCTGATCAGGTGGATGACGGAATGGGGGTTGCCAGGAGCAACAGGCTCAAACATACTAAGAGCCGCAAGGGATAAGGAGACGTGGAGAACCATGATCGCCTACGTCCTGAAGGGACAGGGCACATAGAAGAAGAAGAAGAAGAAGAAGAAGAAGAAGAAGAAGAAGAAGTGTTACCAAAGTAGAACGGAAAAGATACATAGTAATGGATGAGATAGTGTATTATTAGTCTCAGCCTGACGATAAACCACTCATCAGGCTGTATGTTCAATCTTATCTTTAGAAAAAGTGAACTGGTTGAATACCATACTGACAGTGGTCATATGGGTATAGATAAAACATTTCATTCAATAAAACGGAAGTATTTCTGGCCCTGCTTGCTAGGAGAGATCAATGATTTTGTTAGTAAATGCATTTCGTTCCAGCCAAAGAATTTAAAGAAGCAGCAATCCCATATGCAGGAATGTGATTTACCTCCCAATTTCCCTTTCGCAAAGCTTGTTTTGGATATTTCTGAACCTTACCCAAAGTCTCATTCGGGTAGTCAATGCATAATTACATTCACAGATATGTACAGTGAAGCTGATGCTTTTTCTAACAAGAAGGCCGGAAGAGTGGAATTGATGAAATTTTTCCCAGATTAGGGGCATCACTTCAGCTTTTAACCGATAATGAACCGAAGAATATCAACAAAATCATGAAAAATAACATTAGCAGATCTAAATGTACACAATGTGACAACCTCATTTTATCACCCTCAGAGCAATGGTAACAGTTCATAGTTCAATGCATGATGTTCTAGCCAAGAAAATTCGCGACAATGAACAGTCATAGGATATTTACACCAACCATATGTTAGCACGTAACCGAGACCACCATTTTCTCACTTTATTACTTACCCTATAACAGGGATGTTATTTTGGCCTTGGATAATATATTGAGGCCTCATCGCATATATTATGGTGATGAACATCTTGAAATCGCCTAACAAAAAATGCATCGTAGTTTCACTTTAGTTAGGAGTAACATAAAAAGATGTGGAAAGCTGTGATAGAGTTAGGTTGCGTAGTAAGACTAAGGATTTAACGTTTGAAGTAATTGATTTGGTATACTTTAAGAACCAACATAAGAAATGGAAGTTGGACCTGCGCTGGTAGCCGTATTACGTGTTAGTTGAGAAGACTGGCTCCGACTCTTATAGAATTAGAGATCAGTTAACCGATGCAGTCATTAAGACGCACGTCGAGCATCTTCGGCTGCGTCCATTAAAGAATGAGAAATTCCCATTACAGAGAGGTCGTTACGAAAAATAGTATTGGCTGCTCTAGTAGAATCCAGCATTCCTGACAGCAATTCCGAGGTAGAGCAGGCCAATTTTCCAGTGTGCAAGTCTTGACACGAACGTCAGAAATCAGACGATGAATCTGATATGACATTAATGGAGCGCCGTATCAGGACACGGCCTAAAACAGCGAACAAAAACGTATCATCTGTTGATAAAGAAATTGGAATGGGAATTGTAATCAGTTTGTTTGTTTCGAGGTTTAACGACCTATCAATCCTTATGGGATCATTTAAGTTCATAACTAATGATTTTGGGTAAGGTTATTTTATTTTTACAACATTTTTCTTTTTCGAGTATCTAGATTCATTGGGATTTATGTTTTAAGAGCAGGGTCCCCAAGTCCTACCCTTGTTATTTAACCCATAACTGGAGGGAAGGGACGGATTAATACCTTTCCCAAGGGTACCAGTGCTTAAATGAATGCAGAGTATTCAACTGGAATTCGAACTCGGCTCACCGATTTCTCTTTCCGAGCCGATATCCACTGCACCACGACGCACATTCGTCACTATGCACTTACAGCTCCTGGTATTCCCAAGCGGTCACCCATCTAAGTACTGACCAGGCTCAACGTTGTTTAACTTCAGTGACCGAGTGAGAACCGGTGTATTCAACCTGATAGGCCGTAAGCCTGTAATCAGTTATTCATCCCCGGGCAAGGAGGATTTCCTAAAGGTAGTACCTCGGATTCTACTGATGTAGATGTGAAAGTTTCCGATAGATCACCTGGCAGAGGGTTAAACAATGGTGTCCAGGTGAGAGAAACATCCACTGGGGCGAAAAGAACGGATATGTCTACAGGGTTTATAGATGAACGCAAGACTAATAAGGATACAATTGAAAAGATCTTTTGGAGTTACTGACAGATAGGCTGTGAAATAATATGTTAAAGAAGAAAGTTTCAGGAGGAATGAAGACAGCTTCTGGTAAAGATTTAGGTTTTTTCTCTAACATTGGATGAAGCAAATTCATACGCGAAATTCAAAATATAATATGGCGACAATTTATCCGGTAGATATAATAAGCATTATTTTAATAAATAAAAGTATGATGCCATACGTGACACACGCTGAGGTGATTAAATCTTGACTGGACTGCAGTAGGTTGCCATAAAACCACATATCTCCTGCTATTTAACAGAGAGAGACGGCAGATTAATACTATTTTCAAAGGTATAATAAAGATGTCGAAGAATTGAATTATATATATATATATATATATAGTGTTTAATTGTGATAATTTATAGCGCCAAATTGTTTTTTCAATGGTTTTACTGATAAAATATATTTTGGTAATCAGGTATATATATATATATATATATATATAGTGTATCGAGGCAGCAGATAATTTTCTAAACATATACTGTTAAATATAAGAGACAATGAATATCTAATATGTTTAAACATGAGCCGTTCTAAACACCGTATTTTGACTTTAATTTCAGTTGAAAATAAAGACAAAAATTCTCCAACATTTAGATAATGTTTTATTAAGTTGGTTCTAAGCTTTCGGCTCACATGAACCATCTTCAGAGAGGTTACAAGAACGTTAGCACAAAAACATCCACCATCAGCGACGATTTTATCTTGTGTTGACATAAAACTCCGCTAAGCAACGGCAACAGTTACCAAAAATAGCAAACGCAGTTCGCAAATTTGTAATGCGGTTCTATGACGTCACACCGCGTGAGAGCTCGAAATGATACCAGAACCATATATTTAAATGCAATGTAATGTCTTATGACCAGATTTAAACGTGATTTAATATATATATATATATATATATATATATATATATATATATATATATTCGTTCTATACGGCTATCAACCATTTGCAGTTTATTTAAAGCCAAAAAATACTCTTAGTTTGTAATAAATTTTTGGCTACATAATAATGCTTTATTGATAAAATATTGAATAATTAATCCATTGCTGAGGTAGAAAACATAGATTCATACCTCTCTTAATTTTATTTACGTGTAACAACAAACAATATAAAACCTTTCGTTAGAAAACAAAAAAAGGGTGCTGAACTCTAATGGAATTCCAATCCGGCAGTGACATCAATATCGTGGCGAATGGTGATAATTTCTCATAGATGTAGAGAAACTGGAAGTAACATAAATGCGGTTCTACAGGAGGACGCTGAGAATACATGGACAGAGCACGTAAGTAAGTCATAAAGAAAACGTAATACAAATGTACGTTTGTACTTTGAACCAGGAAGAAATATAACACATTATGAAGAGAACTCAGAGAATTTGACACTCACACGGTATATTAACCCTCTAGGGCCATTCGTATCATATTTGATACAGTATGAAAACAAGCCTTGAAAGAAATATTTTCCTGAAAAATTTTTTAAGAGAAATATTTTATAAGTTTCAAATGAAAGCAGTACTGACTGCTCAGTCAATGAATTCAAATGTTTCCTTATAGGGAAATACCAAATGTTTCCTTATAGGGAAATACTGTATCAAATATGATACGAATGGCCCTAGAGGGTTAAAGGCAAGACTAACGGAAGGAAACATCGATTAACAACTAAGCGTGTGAAGATAGGTAGTATATGAGATATTGAAATGAATAGTAAATGGATATAGATTGCAAGGAGCTATAAAAAAGTGAACTTTGTCAAGTGTTAATCGCCCACTCCCTAATACATACCGAGAAAGGAGGATCTACATATTGTATTTATTAGCAATATTGTTGCCATATCTGGTCGGCTGCTCATGCTATCCACCTAGGGGTCCTTGACAAAATCCAACAGAGAATCTGTAATGTGATCGATCCCGACTTGACAGCTCAGATGCAGTCACTTTCTCACCGGCTTCCCTGTTGCTCTTCTACAAATACTTTCATGGCTTCTGCTTCGATGAACTTACCTCACTGGTGCCATTATATATGAATTTACTCCAGCCACAAGATTAGCAACTAAGGCCCACCCTTTTACTGCGAAACCAATAAAATGTAAACGCAAATTCTACTCCCTCAGCTTCTTTTCTCGCACGTCCCGCCTGTGGAATTCTCTTCCGTTTACTTGCTTCCTCGACAGCTACAATCTCCAAGAATTTAAATGCAAAGTCAAAAGTCATCTTGTATCTCACTAACCTGCATCCTCTCTCTCATGCTCCTTTCTCCATCCACTCTAATCTCATCAGTATTCTCATCCTTCTCTTACCCAATTCCTGACACGCCCTGTAGCCTGTCACTCTTTCTCATAACATTCCTCCTATGTAACCCCCTGCACAACAGTGGAGAGTAAACTGCCTTGCTTGGGGCGATACGATTATAAAAAACAAATTAATACTGAAAATATTTTTTATTCTAGTTGCTTTTTTTTGCAAACCGATGCTTATGTGTGCGAACGTCTGTGCATGTTGGTGAATGTGCATGTAAAGGTGTGTGCTATATATGTATATGAAGGTTAATTGCGAGGAGGTTAGAAATTAACTTGGTCTGTTGGAGGTAATAAACTTCCAACTAATAATTAGAAAAAAGGTAATTAACGTAGTCAATTACATGAACTGCAGTTAGTCAAGTAATTCGGTCAGCGTTTATTTTGTCGAAAATCAGATTTCGTTTGCACGAGCGTAAGTATGAAAAAGTAAATTTAACAAATCAGTAGATACACAGAACATGAAAATAATCCATATTAACTTAGAAAAGAGAACATCGCCAAGAGGAGAGTAAGGTGAAGCATAGAGAGCATGAGAAAATGTTGGTGTAAAAAGGAGACAGACAGACACACAGACAGATAGACAGATAGAGAAGGAGAGTGAAGAGAAAGGTAGAGAGAAAAACAGGTGTAAAAAGAAGAGAGAGAGAGAGACAGACAGACAGACAGAGACAGAGAGACAGAGACATACATACATACAGACAGACAGACAGAGAAGGGGAGTGAAGAGAAACGTAGAGAGAAAAACAGGTGTAAAATGAAGAGAGAGAGAGAGAGAGAGAGAGAGAGAGAGAGAGACAGAGACATACATACATACATACATACAGAAAGACAAACAGACAGACAGTGAAAGGGAGTGAAGAGAAACGTAGAGAGCAAAGACAGGTGTAAAAAGAAGAGAGAGAGAGAGAGAGAGAGAGAGAGACAGACAGACAGACAGACAGACAGACAGAGAAGGAGAGTGAAGAGAAACGTATAGAAAAAAGGTAGGTGTAAAAAAAAGACATAGACAGACAGACAGACAGCATGAGAAGGGGAGTGAAAACAAACGTAAAGAGAAAAGACAGGTGTAACAAGAAGAGAGGTAGAAAGAGAGAGTGAAAGGAAACGAAGAGAGTAAGAGAAAAAGAGGCGAGAGAGAGAAAAAGGACTAAGGAGAAACGTAGGAAACATAAGCAAAAAGAAGAGAGGCAGAGAGAGAGAGAGAGGATTAAGATTGGTAGTGAGAGGTAGAGAGAGAGAGAGAGAAGAAACGGTCGAAAATGAAGGTAGACCATGAGAGAAAAAAGCGACACAGAAAATGGAGAGAGAGAGGGGGGAAAGTGAGGAGAAACTTAGAAAGAATGAGAAAAGATAGGTCTAAAAAGAAGAGAGGTAGAGAAGTAGAGACAAAGAGAGAGAGAGAGTGTGTGTGTGAGAGAGAGAGAGAGAAAAAGGAATAAGATTGGTAGGAAGAGGTAGAGAGAAGGAAGAGACGGTTGAAAATTGAGATGACTATGGAAACAACAGGATAGTCTATGCGAGAAGAAATAGAGAGACAGAAAAGCAAGAGAAAAAGAAATGGCGGCACCGACAGAAAGAGACAGATAGATAGATAGATAGATAGATAGATAGAGAGAGAGAGAGAGAGAGAGAGAGAGAGAGAGAGAGAGAGCATGGGATGATAGGTATAAAAAATAGATCCAAAGATACAGAGAGGTATAAGTGAGAGATAAATAAAAAAAGACAAATAGAGAGAAAAGTGGTAGAGAGTAGGAAGACTTTTCTTTCTAGGTTTATTTCTGGTTATTCTGCTACTTGTGATAATCTTTTGGTCATCGAAAGAAATGAAAATCTGTAGGTGCTAAAGAACTTCACTTCCTAACGCTATTATTTTTCATGGGTTTGTTTCGCAGATTCTGCTCTTGCATTGTCATGCTAGATAATATCAGATTTTAAACCAAAGCCATGCATTTTGAAATAATGCTTCATTAACCCAGTGAAGCTGCTGATAATAAGCGTCTGCAGTAATGTCCCCTCAAAGTTCCAGTCGCTCATAATGGATGACAATTTTTACATTTGGCCGTGCATAAAACAATGACGTCTGTGGATGGAGTCTTGGTCTTGGAGTTGGAATTAGTTTCTTATTTTTTGATAGTGAGTCTTTTTTTGTTTTTTCCTGACATGCAAAGTCCGTTTTTTGTCGCCTCTAACTTTGCGATGCAATCAGGAAAGATTGGTACCCCTGGCTAAAAGAGTGTTGCAGATGATGGTATTCAGTTTTTAATAAAAGCTGACGAGGAAGCCAAATTTTCTATTTGCGAGTTTCCCTAGTTCGAGGCTGATTTCTGCAATTAGTAGCTTTGTGACTACTTTATACCTCGACTCACATACATAAATAGTATCATTAGATGACATATAGATGTCGTACCTGGCGCCAAATTCGTGCAAGAATACCTAAGCCGTCAGCTGTATACAGCCGCTTTCGAAGATCAATGGTAAAAAAAGGCTTTGAGTAGGTGAAACCTGAGGGTCTTGAGAAAGATAATCCTTATTTGAACATTATGAACTGGCACTACAGAATTACAAACAGAGAACTGCGCCAAATAACAGAAGCCACAATACTCGAAGAATTTAAACAGTAACAATAACTAAAATGGATAGCAAGTGTAACTCAAAGAGAAAATAATGACATAATCAAGACGTTGACTTTCAGTACTACTTCAAATAACAAACCACATCACTTGAGGACTTTCAACAACAGCAATAACTAAAATGGATATCACATGTAACTCAAAGAGAAAATAATGACATAATCAAGATGTTGACTTTCAGTACTACTTCAAATAACAGAAACCACATCACTTGAGGACTTTCAACAGCAGCAACAACTAAAATGGATATCACATGTAACACAAAGAGAAAATAATGACATAATCAGGATGTTGACTTTCAGTACTACTTCAAATAACAGAAACCACATCACTTGAGGACTTTCAACAGCAACAACAACTAAAATGGATAGCAAGTGTAACTCAAAGAGAAGACAATGACATAATCAAGATGTTGACAATCCACACTACATCAAACGGAATGTTAGAAAGAAAAAAACTCATCAGAAATAGCGATAACAGATATTGTACTTGAGAAATCTTTTTTCATTAAAAATGTTTTTACAAGAAACGTTTTATAAAGTTCACCCGACAGTAGTACTGAACTACTTGGTTATTAAATGTCAAATGTTTCTGTTACGTTAATTTACCCGTGCACATATGAACTCTTCTAACTATGAATAAGCAGCAGTTTCTGCTTTGTGGCAGAAATCTATTCCAGTAGATAGCTCTGACAGCCGGACCAACCAGTCATGCTGGTGTTCTTCTCATTTTGTATATGTGTTGTACAGGATGTGCGTTGTGGTACAGTGGATATCTGCTCGGAACGAGAAACCGGGGAGCCGAGTTCGAATTCCAGTTGAATTCATTGTATTCACTTACGCGCAAATACCCTTGGGAAAGGTATTAATCCGTCTCTTCCTTCCAGTTATGGGTTAAATAGCAGGACAGATTGGGTTCTATAGCCTTGGTCGGCAACCAGTCTACCGCAGAAAGCAATGGCAACCTACTGCGGGATAATATTCTTCCCAGTCAGTCAAGTCTCTTTCGAGACATGATCGCCCAAGCGTGTATCACGTACGGCACTTAACTGACTGTTGTACTGCTGTTCTTTGCTAGTATATTTGTTTAACTCTATTCCTTCTTTTGGTTTTTATTTCTGGCCCCTAACAAGGTCACAGCAGTTTCCTTATAAGTAAACGGCTAATATTACCATTATCATACTGTTTAACCTCGAGGTACTTTGGTAGTTTGATATACTAAGAGAAGACCAAGATTAAAAATGACGTTGGTATTTCTTAGGGTGAATCAAGTACATATGGGGACCATCGCCGATCAACTCGTCTGAGATAAAACGAAAAAAATAGACATTAAATTCAGTTTTGTTTTTCGGTATTTTCTGATAGGAATCACTTGTTATGTTAGAAAAGAAGACAGTCGAAGAATGTGTTTTAAAGATGAATGAGGCACAATTTTCTTAGATAAGCTAATTTTCCGTTATAGTTGACTATTCTGAGAACCTTGCCCCATATAGTAATATATATTTTGTATATCTTTCAGTAGGAAACTGATACTTAACATCAAGAAAAGACGACTGAAGTTTCTGGAACATGTAGTGAGGAAGGGAGGCTTGGAGAATCTAATGCTCACAGGATGGATAAAGGGAAGGAGAGACAAGAAAAAGCAAAGTTTGGCATACTTGATAGACTTGAGCAGATGGATGGCGGAGCGGGGGTTGAGCGGGATAACAAGATAAGGGGTGTTAAGAGCTACAAGGGATAGGGAAATGTGGAGGCGCATGAACACTTACGTCCTGAAGGGATACGGCACATAGAAGAAGATTTCTTTCATTGAGAGATCCTGGAACCATTTTGAAGTTGAAGCGTAGATCAAGCGTTTGCTTAATTGTAAAATAATTTGGTACGGCATCAAAATATTTCTCTCGTGTGATCCGTTTCGATAAAGCGACCAGAAGAGGATACGCCATGTTTGATCTCAGATCACAGAAATCGATTATAGGTTTTGGGTCTCATCAAAGGGATGAGACTTTAACTGAACTAAATATAATGAACGAGAACTCAATTAATATTATCTGGCATCCATAAAAAAAAAAATAAAGACACAGAAAAAATGAAGTAGATTTTGATGAGAACGAGAGATATCGTAAACTATAGTGATGGAAATTTCGAACTTTGCAATCTCAATTTTTATGATAAGGGAATAAAAAAGAAAAAAATATTACATAAATCATGAATGAATTACATGCATTGTAACAAGTAAAAAACAACAACAATTTTTTTTACTGATTCATCAAGAAAATAAGAAAACCAATTTTAAACACAGAGAGGATTTATGAACTAAAAGAACTAAGTTTAAGCCATCTTTAATATTATTTTTAAAAAATGAAGACAAACTATCTCAGTGAGCAGAAGAATCTTAATGCAGATATAAAGATATGGTGTCAAGTGGGAATTAACAAATGCTATTTGAATTATTACTTTTATGGTTAATAACAAACAAAATGAAAGAATTAATAAAGGGAAAATGTCTATAAAGAGCATGTGTCGATAATTGAAGGGGATCAAGGCGTTGGATCAAGCAAAGCATTAAATCCGTCAATGAAGTGAAACGGAAAATGTTTAAATACCTCTTGAGACTTACACTTCAGGGAATCTATCTATCTATCTATCTATCTATCTATCTATCTATCTATCTATCTATCTATCTATCTATCTATCTATCTATCTATCTATCTATCTATCTATCTATCTATCTATCTATCTACATACATACATTTATCTATCTATCTATCTATCTATCTATCTATCTATCTATCTATCTATCTATCTATCTCAGTCTGTTCATATCTATCTATCTATCTATCTATCTATCTATCTATCTATCTATCTATCTATCTATCTATCTATCTCATTCTGTCTACATGAGTATTTGTCTATATCTATCTATCTATCTATCTATCTATCTATCTATCTATCTATCTATCTATCTATCTCAGTCTGTTCATATCTATCTATCTATCTATCTATCTATCTATCTATCTCTGTCTGTCTATATCTATCTATCTATCTATCTATCTATCTATCTATCTATCTATCTATCTATCTATCTATCTCATTCGTTCACATGAGTATTTGTCTATCTATCTATCTATCTATCTATCTATCTATCTATCTATCTATCTATCTATCTATCTATCTCATTCGTTCACATGAGTATTTGTCTATATCTATCTATCTATCTATCTATCTATCTATCTATCTATCTATCTCAGTCTGTTCATATCTATCTATCTATCTATCTATCTCAGTCTGTCTATCTATCTATCTATCTATCTATCTATCTATCTATCTATCTCATTCTGTTCACATGAGTATTTGTCTATATCTATCTATCTATCTATCTATCTATCTATCTATCTATCTATATATATATCTATCTATCTATCTATCTATCTATCTATCTATCTATCTATCTCATTCTGTTCACATGAGTATTTGTCTATATCTATCTATCTATCTATCTATCTATCTATCTATCTATCTATCTATCTATCTATCTCAGTCTGTTCATATCTATCTATCTATCTATCTATCTATCTATCTATCAGTCTGTCTATCTATCTATCTATCTATCTATCTATCTATCTATCTATCTATCTATCTATCTCATTTCGTTCACATGAGTATTTCTCTATATCTATCTATCTATCTATCTATCTATCTATCTATCTATCTATCTCATTCTGTTCACATGAGTATTTGTCTATATCTATCTATCTATCTATCTATCTATCTATCTATCTCAGTCTGTTCATATCTATCTATCTATCTATCTATCTCAGTCTGTTCATATCTATCTATCTATCTATCTATCTATCTATGTATCTATCTCATTCTGTTCACATGAGTATTTGTCTATATCTATCTATCTATCTATCTATCTATCTATCTATCTATCTATCTATCTATCTCAGTCTGTGCATATCTATCTATCTATCTATCTATCTATCTCATTCTGTTCACATGAGTATTTGTCTATATCTATCTATCTATCTATCTATCTATCTATCTATCTATCTATCTCAGTCTGTTCATATCTATCTATCTATCTATCTATCTATCTATCTATCTATCTATGTTCTTACTATCTATCTATCTATCTATCTCTGTTCATATCTATCTATCTATCTATCTCAGTCTGTTCATATCTATCTATCTATCTATCTATCTATCTCTGTTCATATCTATCTATCTATCTCAGTCTGTTCATATCTATCTATCTATCTATCTATCTATCTATCTATCTCTGTTCATATCTATCTATCTATCTATCTCTGTTCATATCTATCTATCTATCTATCTCAGTCTGTTCATATCTATCTATCTATCTATCTATCTATCTATCTATCTATCTATCTCTGTTCATATCTATCTATCTATCTCAGTCTGTTCATATCTATCTATCTATCTATCTATCTATCTATCTATCTATCTATCTATCTATCTCTGTTCATATCTATCTATCTATCTATCTATCTATCTATCTATCTATCTATCTATCTATCTATCTATCTATCTATCTATCTACACTCCTGATCAAAAATTTAAGACCACTTAAAAATCTTTAAAAAGAAAATTTTTTTTTATGGATAGATTTTAAACTCCTCCCACTTAAGGTTACCAATACTACAATCTAAAAGGTTATGGAAACAAAAAGCTACATTCCAAACATTTTATTTAGAAATTTACATTTTTATAAAATGAGGCGATTTACACATGATCAAAATTATAAGACCAGGGGTATAAATTGTTAGATCTATGGCAATTCCAATGTTTTTAGTTCAGTTAGAGATTAGCAATCACAGCGTAAAGTTTTTATCATGCCTAAAGCAAGCAAACTTACCAAAGTTGAGCGTTCTCGAATTCTAGAATTCCATAAGCAAGATTTGTCACAGTGGGCGATCGCAGCTAAGGTAAATCGCAGTAAAACTGTGATTTGCAACTTTCTAAAGAACAGTGAGAATTATGGACAGCAAAATCCTCTGGTAGGCCCCCAAAAATTTCTGCTGCATTGAGTAGGAGAATAAGACGGGTTGTTATGAAAGACGGGGGACTTACTTCTAGTCAAATTAAGGCAGTCACAGATGCTGATTGCAGTCCCCTAACCATCAGACGACACTTAAGACAAAAAGGCATGGTAAATAAAAAGCGTAAACAAAATCCTCGGCTGCTTCCACGTCACAAGTTGGACCGCTTAAAATTTGGTCGTGAATACCAAACATGGGACGTTGAGAAGTGGAAGAAAGTCCTGTTTTTTGATGAGAAAAAATTCAATCTCGATGGTCCTGATGGCTTCCAACGATATTGGTATAACAAAAACATGCCTCCTGAAATTTTTTCCGGACGTAATAATGGTGGAGGGTCCCTAATGGTATGGGGTGCCTTTTCTTACAGAGGGACGATGGAGCTCCAGGTGATGCAGGGTTGTCAGAGAGTAGCTGGTTGTGGTAACATGCTACAAAAAGCATCTTTGATGATGGAGGGCCATCGTTTGTGTGGGGTTGGATGGTTATTCCAACAGGATAATGCTGCAATCCATGCTGCAAGACGGACCTTGACCTTTCTACAAGAAAATGGGGTCCATCTCTTGGGACATCCTGCATGCCCACCGGACTTGAACCCAATTGAAAATGTTTGGGGATGGATGACAAGAGATGTTTATCGAAATGGCAAACAATATTCAACAATAAATGAACTTCGTGAAGCCATCTTCAGAAGCTGGAGCAACATCCCCCGCCATTTAATGGAAACGCTTATTTCTAGCATGCCCGAGAGAATTTTTGAAGTCATCAAAAGCAGTGGAGGTAGACTTCATTATTAAATTTGGTTGTTGAATATTTTCATACACTTTTTGTACAATTTTGTAGAATTTTTGTCTCTGGTCTTATAATTTTGATCATGTGTAAATCGCCTCATTTTATAAAAATTTAAATTTCTAAATAAAATGTTTGGAATGTAGCTTTTTGTTTCCATAACCTTTTAGATTGTAGTATTGGTAACCTTAAGTGGGAGGAGTCTAAAATATATCTGTAAAAAATAATTTTTTTAAAAAGATTTTTAAGTGGTCTTAAATTTTTGAACGGGAGTCTATCTATCTATCTATCTATCTATCTATCTATCTATCTATCTATCTATCTATCTCTTCATTTATGTACAAATATATATATATATATATATATATATTCATTACATTTACATTTAAGATATTTTATATCTATCTATCTATCTATCTATCTATCTATCTATCTATCTATCTATGTCATTCTGTTCACATTTCTATCTATCTATCTATCTATCTATCTATCTATCTATCACTGCAAATGCACAATCGCATAAACACAACTAATCTTTTTCTTCATCACTCCGTTCAAGCAGAAAATTGTTTATAAAAACATGAGAAATCATTTTGTACACAGTGACTATCAGTTTTCTTCCTTACTAATTTTAGACACGACAACAGCGTAAGAATATTTTGTTAGTGAAGCGGCTAAAAGCTGGTGTAATTAAAGTGGAAATATATTTCGTCACCGACGTGACATTAATTTATTTTGGCACAATGAAATCGTAAATAGATGCACTCATGTACATCTTTTCTTCTGGAATTTCGGAACTTTCTCTCTTGTGAAATTTTCAATCTCCAATTGGATTGGAGAATTAGTTTTCTCATCTTTTAAAAATAATTTTGAATGACTTTCCATTTTCTTATTTTTGCTCAAGTTTTTATTAAATAAATGACGTATCTTCCTAACTAAGAACTTAATATATATATATATATATATATATATATATATATTAAGTACTGCCTTAATTTTTCTTATATTTGCTCTATATATATTTATATGCATATAAGTTTAGAGGTCTCTTAGAGAGTTATCCTCCCACTGTATGTACAGGATACTTCTTTGGATTCTACTATGCTTACACTGCATGCTGATATATATATATATATATATATATATATATATATATATATATATATATATATATATAGGTTTCATTGAATAATATAGACAAGTTCTGTCTATTTATTTTGTGTAAGATCCGTTCGTATGATATGATTAGCTTGATAGTGTTGTCATGGAAAGACGACAAGAAATCGCAATAATTGTTGATTTTTTTTATCAGGTCTGAGCTTTCAGCTTACATAAGCCATTATCAAAGGCTGAACATTTAATCTTCAGTGAACATAGAACATTTCAATTATTATTAACAGAGTGAAGTTATACAGAGAAAATTAGACAGGTCCATTTTTTTCTAATTTTCTATGTATAACTCCACCCTAATAATAAATAAATTTTGTTAATTATTTACTATAAATTGGATAATCTGCACACAAATTGTAAATCCAAGACACTTAGATTAAAAATATGTCTAAAGAAAAAAAAATGGAATAGAGTTCTCTAGTCAAATCTACGAAACAGCCGACAGGAAATTTATCCATTATTTTCATAATTTGATATGAGAGTAACATTTGGACACATCAAAGGACTGAATTGAGTTTTCAGGAAAACTTTAATTTAAGAATTTATTAGTGGTAACCCCAGTATGTACTGGATTTTGTCAAAGAAACACCAAAGTAGTTTCGTATTCAGTTTGACCTCAGAACGTCAAACGACCTGTTTGCCTTGAGAATTGATTTAGGAAGTAACCTCAATACCATTATATGCCAATAAATGAACCTCAAATGATATTAATAAACGTAACCAAACATGGCCTCGTCTGAACTTTGAAAAAACACACAGAAGGCAACAGGATAGCAGGAGGTTTTATCAACAGCCATTATACGAGTGTTAGGACAGCAGAATCTTTTACATTCTCACAAGAAGATCGAACGTTCGAAGAATGTGTCGAAACCATATACCCTTGATCGGCTGACGTTAATTTGATGTAGTCTTGAAATTAATAATAATAATAATAATAATAATAACACACACACACACACACACACACACACACACACACACACACACACACACATATATATATATATATATAACAATAATAATAATAATAATAATAATAATGATAATAATAATATATATATATATATACGCTCTCACAACCTGATTGAACACTCTGGAAGAATGGTAGACTTTGGAAAACAGTAGCTACTCTGGCATCGACGCATCGTTCATTCAGCAATGAATTCGAACTCTCTCAGCTATTGGGCATGCAGAGGTAGAATCGCTGCCAATTCGTTCGGGTTTCAATCCTGGGTAAAAAGCAATCGGCTGTCTAATCGTACTGATGAGCTGTGATACAGCGAAACAGATCTGTCTGCGGATGACTATATATATATATATTTTTGAAGAACTCACGTATTCTAATCAGAGGTACATTGCACCGAGTAGTCATGGAAATTCACATATAATGAAGAAATTAATTATTAAAGAATCTTGGTTGCAAACATCGTTAAGTGACATTATTAAAATAAATATGTGTATTTATCAATGGATAATTTTTTAGGCTAGTGTTAAAGGCTTCTTTGCTCGTCGGATATTCTTTAGCGATGAGAATATTTAACGTTTGGATTTTCACTCTTTATTCTTTGGATTTGCGGGTTGATTTAATTGAAACAAAACAAAATTTTATCTGTGAAAAATATATTTAAAAATCCATTCGTAATTTAATCCGCTGCAGTTTTGCAGATGAAAATAAAAAAGGAAAGAGAAATTGATTCTGAATTAAGAAAATGGTATCATGCGCCGAATAAAACTCTTTAAAAAAACCAAAAAACAAAAATAACCTTAAATTACAAATATTTTCATCATTTTATAACTAAAAATTTCAAGTTTGTTTTCTCACGAAAATTCTAATTTATTAAAAATATTGAAGCTTTAATTAAATAGCGAACTGAATTTCAAATTGCAAAGTCTCTTGGATAACACTCATCACTCTTGCACAGTGTCAGCATAATGGATTTACGAAATTGTCAGCAATTAATTCATCATCGTATCTGATAGCATTTATAAAATTGGTCTTATAAAGAAGCAAGCTAATTTTTTTACTCAGCTTTATATTGGAAAAATTTTGAACTTGTAATAGTAGGAACAGTAAACAATGTCTGGTACAAGGCAAATTCACAACATAACTGACAATCTCCACAATTTATGTTTTATCAGAATTATCAGAAGTTTACTAGAATTGTGGATTTGTGGAAGAATAAAAGTATACCTTTTGTATGTTTAGATAGAAATTTATCAATAGAAAAGAATAAAATCAATTGGTAGGAGTTAAGCATTGAATGAGAAACAGTAGTAATAGTGTACGGAGTTAAGAGTTCGTAGTAGTAACTTACAAGAATAAGTTTTATGTGTATGTAGGCAGGGACGTATGTGTGTATGTATGTATTTATGAGCGTTATCGTTAGGTAGGATTGTCTTTGAAGTTAACGCTCAGTCTTAAAGTGTTCCGTTCGGTTATCAAGTATAAAAAGAGACAAACGAGTGAACGATGAAACGGAAGGATTTGAGAGAGAACGAGAGAGATAATAATAATGATCACTTGACGTTTGTCAAGGGACGTGTTAATACTGTCGTCATCTCTCTAGCGAAGGTGAACTGGCTCTGTCTTTTATTCTGTTCGTGGGAATCGAAAAGGTCATTTGAGAATTCACTCCCGGATGTGATTCAGGCCTTTCTATTGAACGATGAACAAACTTCGCGTCGGCTCGAGAAAAGTTCTGTGAAAGAATTTGTTTCTGATAATTGAAGATTATTTGAATTTTGTTTTTAGATGTTTCCTATTTTCCTATTGGCCGAAAAAGTATTTCGCATCAAGAAATTTCAAGAGTTTTGTTTTGAATTCGCTTTTGCGTGTGTGTTAAGCAAAGTTTGTAAATTCGAGTCTTTTTTATTTCTAAGAAATTCAATGAGTCAGTGCTTAGCATTTGAATTTTAAATCTATGTCTTGTTTTGTTCAATACAAAAAGCTTTTTGAAACTAAGAAAATTATATTTTCATTTGGAACTAGCAATATAGCCCGGCGTTGCTCGGGTGTAATGAAAGCTTTAAAACTAATCCATAGTCCTGGAGCTCAGACTCTTTGGATGTTGGCACGAAAAACTAAAAAGCAATAGTTGTTTCCAGTTAAAACGAAACCGTAGACGGAAAGAAAAATGAATGGATGTAAGTCAAATTTTCATTTCCTGGTATCGATACGAAATAAGGTTTTTCGTCGTAAACTAAATTTTGAAGGCTAAATAAGTCCTCTGAGTAAATGGTATCATGGCTGAGACTAAGAATTACAATTATACCTTCTTAGAGCCAAACCCGAAGCAAAAACTAAAATAAAAGTACTGAAAAATACAGACATATAGGCAGATAAACAGACACACACACAAACATCTTGCCTTATATATATATATATATATATATATATATATACATTATCGATTTTTTGCACTATTGTAAGAACTGCAACCTTGAAACTTCTGAAAATCGTTTCTAATGTCTTTATCTATGAGTGTATCAAATTTGATTAAAATCGGACCAATTCTTCTATAACCCGATTGTTTCGATTATCGATTTTCGATATTTATCGGGGATACCTCGACACAAAACCTAGCTAAGAACACTCGCAGACGCTTAGAGTAAAACTTTGTAAATTTTCAAGAAAATCGGTTCAGCTGTTTCGGAGTCTATAGGTAACGGATACACACAGACACATACACACACAGACACAGACACACACAAAGACAAAGTTCCATTTATAAATCAGTTTATATATATATATATATTTATATAATCATTTCATGCCAAGACAAAATTTGTTATGAATCTTTATACAAAGTACGGGGCATAAATGATGTCTGACCACTTCTTTTATAGTCGAGTAGTACGAGGGGAAGACAACTATGCCTTAACCACACTAACTTAGGCGTTTTAGAAATTTACCCTTGCCTCATATTTGTTTTAATCATTTCATCCTAAGAAAGGCGATAAAAAACGAGGACACAGAGAGTTACAGGGAGTAGAAGAGAATGACAAGGCTCCTCTGAGGAGAAGTCAGGAAAAACGATTAACAGGATTCAGGAAGATAGAAGATAGCGATTGACGTTGCAGTTGAGTGTTTAAAATTTGTACGTGGCAGGGAAGCAAAAAGTAAAAGAGAATTCAGCTTGTGAGACCTGCGAGAAAAGAAACTGTTAGAATACAAGTGATGGCTGTATCTAGCTTGTTAAACATTCAAACGGTGGGACCTAATTGCCAGTCTAGTAGCACGCTTAAATTTATGTAGGCAAGGAAATAGGAAATAGAAGCGCATCAGAAGTATCCATGAAGATATTTCTAGAAAAGTGTTGTGTTGGAAGAGCGTGTCGATAGTGACACCTGTGATCGAACACGGATGTCCAGGCAACAGGCGTAACCGTTGATGAATTTTGCTACTGGGACCACGTGACCATAAATATTTAGAAGTCTAAGTGTGTTATGTATTGTGTCTCATTTAGGTGGTGTGCGTCATTGAAGAGATTGTTTCCAAGAGAATTATTCGGAGATCTATATAATGTATTTTTCGAAGAATTCGTTTACTCGAAGATACAGAAATCTTCTTCTTCTTCTTCTTCTTCTTCTTCTTCTATGTGCCCTATCTTTTCACGACGTAGGCGATCATGGCTTTCCAAATCTCCCTGTCCCTGATGGCTCTGAGCACGCCTTCTCCTGTTGCACCATACCGTCATCCACCTGATTAGGTCCTTCAAATATGTTATCCGCTGCTTTCCCCTGTCTCTTTTCCCCTTTATCTGGCCTGATAGTATCAGGTTCTCCAAGCCCTCCTTCGTCATTACATGTCACAGGAACTTCAGCTGTCTCTTCCTGATGCTCAATATTAATTTCCTTTTCGTTTCCATCTTTTCCAAAACCTCATCATTGCTCACATGCTCGATTCATGATATCCGCAGCATTCTTCTGTAGAATCACATTTCAGCTGCTTCAAGTTTTTCGTTCATCTTCGATGATATTGTCCAGCATTCGCTGCCATATTGAAGAACTGACATCACATAGCAATTCAGTATTCTCTTCTTTGTTTCTAGCGAAATTGTCCTGTTTCCTAATACTTTACTCAACTTCTAGAATTCGGATTTCTTCGGATTTCTGTGTCGTACTTTCCGTCTTCTATTAGAACACCTCCTAGGTATTTAAATTTTTGTACTTGCTTGATTTTAGTATTTCTCACCTGTACTTGGTATTTTGGGCTGCCCTTTTTGTTGATGACCATGCATTGGTTTTCTTGCAGTTTATTTGTAGTCCTTTCTTGTCACTCTCTTGAGCTACCTTCTGTAGGAGGTCTTGTAGTTTCCTTTCCGTGTCTGCTATAGCGAGTTATCAAAAGTTCCCTTTACAATAACGTTACGAAAAAAAAAAAAAGAGAGACAGGGAAGCCATGAACATTCTCAAATCCTTATTAAATATATACAAACGATAAAACATTTTACGGGTAGAGCTCCAAAAATCTAGAAAAACAGAGCCTGACAGCTGTTCTGTCCTCTAGACTATCTCTAGTTGCAGAGGGAATTGACTAGTAACATTTCTAAAACCAAGCTAATAAGTAAGAATCGAAGTGCCGGTTGCATCTAGCTTGTTAAACATTAAAACGGTGGGACCTAATTGCCAATCTAGTAGCGCGCTTAAATTTATGTAGTCAAGGAACTAGGAAATAAAATCTCGTCAGAAAAGTTGTAGAAAAGACAGTGGGGAGCCACCAGTCTAAAATAAGGATCTGTTCAGGAAAAGATTGGACAGTAGAACAGGACAATGTTTTATTGTTCATCTTCATCTATGTGCCGTGTCCCTTCAGAACGTAAGTGATCATGGTCCTCCACACCTCCCCATCCCTTGAAGCTCTTAATAACCCTTCTCCTGTTATCTTACTCAATCCCCGCTCCGCCACCCATCTGCTCAAGTCTATCAAGTATTTCATGTTTTGCTTTCCCTTGTCTTTGTTTTCCTCTATCTGTCCTGTGAGTATCAAGCTCATCAAGCTTTCCTTCCTCAAAATTTTCAGCTGTCTTTTCCTGATGTTAATCATCAGTTTCCTTCTCGTGTCTATCCACTCCAAAACCTCGTCGTTGCTCACGTGGTTTGTCCATGGTATACTCAGCATCCTTCTGTAGAACCACATTTTGGTTGCTTCAAGTCTTTTCTTCATCTTTGATGAGATTGTCCAGCATTTGCTGCTATATTGGATTGCCATATCCAGTAGTCTTTTCTTTGTTTTCAGCGAAGTTTTTCCCTGTCTCTTAATACTCTACCCAAGCTTCAAGACTTTTCTTCATCTTTGATGCGATTGTTCAGCATTTGCTGCCATATTGGATTGCCATATCCAGTAGTCTTTTCTTTGTTTTCAGCGAAGTTTTTTCCCTGTCTCTTAATACTCTACCCAAGCTTCAAGACTTTTCTTCATCTTTGATGAGATTGTTCAGCATTTGCTGCCATATTGGATTGCCATATCCAGTAGTCTTTTCTTTGTTTTCAGCGAAGTTTTTCCCTGTCTCTTAATACTCTACCCAAGCTTCAAGACTTTTCTTCATCTTTGATGAGATTGTCCAGCATTTGCTGCTATATTGGATTGCCATATCCAGTAGTCTTTTCTTTGTTTTCAGCGAAGTTTTTTCCCTGTCTCTTAATACTCTACCCAGCTTCAGGAATTCATCTTTAGCCATGCCAATATGCTTTCGAATGTCAGTATCGCAGTTTCGATCATGTGTTAGAACACTTCCCAGGTAATTAAATTTCTGCCCATGTTTGATTTTATATCTCCAAATTCTAAGCCAATATACGGATGATGTTCTTACTTAAAACACATCCTCGTATCATATTTCGTTCGGATGTCTACATTACGCGTAATTATCATCTAGAATTCGGTAATGCATCGTTTCTATGGAAATATTCAAAACTGTACGTTTTCTGCTCATGTAACAAATACTTTAGGCGGAATTCAACCTTTTCTGTTGTTATTCAATCCAGAATTTTATTAATGATAAAACAACAACAACTTTGAAATCTGTAATTTTGCTAACTGATTCCATTTTCTGTGTTTTTCCCTTTTTCTATTTTTTACAGGCAGCTAGCGGGAGTGAAAAAATAAAAGAATATGATCGTCTGCTGTTTCTTGGGTGTATGGGGAACGTGTGTCTCTGCGCATGCGTGCTTCCGAGGGGCTTCTGAGAAAAATGAAGTCAATATTTTTCCCAAAACAATAGAAGAAAACAAAAGAAGTTGCCTGTTCGTGCAGTAGAGGTTAATCAGCTCATCTCGCAGTCCGTTACTGTAGTAGTGAGCTAGATGTCATTCATAGTTGCATCATTTCACTCCAATCAAATTAATAAAACCACCAAAGCACAAGACGTGACTGTGGAGCTGAGAAATACGTTACTGAAGAAAAATTACAATTTTAAAGATTTTTGGAAAATTTTACCTTGAGTAAGGCGATGAAGCCAATAAGATGCAATAAGTGACTGAGAATGAAGGAAGGTGAGAAAACGTTACTGAAGAAAAATTAAAATAAATCGATTAGGATTGAAAAAAACAGAAGATGATGATTGTCATTTTATGCAAATTTTTGAAGATCTTGTTTGACAGGAAAGCAAGAAAATGAAACAGAGTTCCACGGCCGAATAGTGAAAAAACAAAAAAAAAAAAAAAAAAAAGAACTACTAAAATAGAACTTACGGTTAGATTTAGCAGTTTCAACTTTTAAAATAATGAGACCCCTCTGCTATCTAGTAGTATCTTTAAATTTATGATGTCGAAAGATTATCAGAAATGTCATGAACATATAGAAAATGTCGATGAAAGATACGTCACGATTGAAGCAGAGATGCCAAGGTAGAACCGATAACATTGCAGATTCAGAGAATTTGGTACTAAGTATGTCCTATGCAAAACGTATTCCAAATGCCACAGACAAGAAATAAAACCATTGGATGACTTCATAACAGCCACCAATAAGAAAAAGCTGAAAACGTATGAACATGTTGTAAGAGCCAACAATTTTCTCACTGCCATCCTACAAGGTTTCACCAGAGGCAAAAGAAAAGGCAAAAAGAGGGGAAATGGTCTGGCAATATGTCGGCTAGTAGAGCATTCACATGGGCTCAGACACTGTCACGAAACTGAGACATAAGAAGGGAGTTGGTCAGGTGCCCAGGTTCACAAAAGCCCTATGAACACATCTTGTCATCATGATGATGATTTTATAAAATGTCTCATACCCACCACAGCGGCCATCACAGTCACATTCAATCATGGCACTGATGATGATAATTTTATTTTGTTGGATAAACTTTAATTTTTAATTTTTTCAATGTTGGATTCATACAAAAAAAATCAAAGAAACGTGAATGACTTGTTCTATTCTTTTTGCTGATGAAAACATTTATTTGTGTTTTTGAAAATTAAAAGAAAGAACAAAATAAATAGGCAGACATCAGTGATATAAGCAAAGTTTCAAACTTGACATTTGTAAATAACATCCCACTGGAAGATCTCATAACTGCCATCAAAATGAAAAAATTGAAATGGTATGGACATGGTATAAGAACTAACAATTTTTCCAATGCCATCATGCAAGATACCATCTCAAAAAAAAAAAAAATTAAAAAGAAATTAAAAGGAAAAAAATGGATAGGCAGTCATCAATGATATAAGCACAGTTTCAAACTTGACATTTGTAAAAACATCTCACTGGAAGATCTCTTAGCTGCCATCAAGATGAGAAAATTGAAATGGTATAGACGTGGTATTAGAATCAACAATCTTTCACTGCCATTCTGCAAGATACCACCTCAGACAAAAGAAAATTAAAAGAAAGAATAAATAGACAGACATCAATGATATAAGCAAAGTTTCAAACTTGACATTTGTAAATGATATTCTGCAGAAAAACTTCATAACCGTCATCAAGACCGGAAAGTTGAAATGGTATGGACATGGTATAAGAACGAACTATCTTTCACTACCATCCTACAATATACCACCTTAGTTAAAAGAAGAAGAGACAGACAGACAGACAGACAGACAGAAAGTAAATGTCAACGTCACTGAGTGGGTTGTCAGACCATTCACAGCGTCTCAGATATTCGCATGGAACCGAGAGCTGGTCAGATGATAAACTGCGCTGTGACCCTATGATCATATCCGGCAATGGTGATAACGATGATTATGATAAAAAGATTTGGTGCAATACATAAATTAGGGAGATGAAGTGTCGATTATCACAGTCCTATCATTTACCTTCGCTAGTCATAGGGATGGATGTGCGTTGTGGTGCAGTAGATACCGGCTTGGAACGAGAAATCGGAGAGCCGCGTTCGAATTCCGTTTGAATTCGTTGCATTCATTTACCCGAAAATATGCTTGAGAGAGGTATTAATACGTCAACATTCCCTCCAGTTATGAGTTAAATACCAGAACAGATTGGGTTCTATCGCCTTGGTTGGCAACCAGTCTACCGCAGAAAGTGTGGAAAATCTTCTACCCAGTCGGTCATGTTTTATTCTATAGAGCGTGTATCACGTATGGCACTTAACTGAACCGAGTCAAAGGGATAGAAGAGGGATTCAAGAAATATAAATTGAATGGGGCGTAAGACGAGGATGTGTCTTCTTGCTAACCGGGATTATTCAACCATTTCCGCCATTTATGGTCAGGTGCCCCTGCCGTTCTCCTCAGTGTTCTTGACAAGCTCGAAAGGAGAGTCTGTAATGTGATAGGTACTGATCTGGCGGCTCGACTGCAGCCACTTCCCCATCGTCGAAATGTGGCCTCCCTCTGTCTCTTCTATAAATACTTTCATGGCTTCTGCTCGGATGAGCTTAAGTCACTGATGCCTCCTCAACAGGTGTTTACCCGTGCAACTAGACTGGCAACTGGGTCCCACCCATTCACAGTCAGGTTAGCCAAATGCAGACGACAATTCTACTCCTGCAGCTTCCTCTCTCGCACTTCCCGCCTGTGGAACTCACTCCCGTATTCTTGCTTTCCTGACGGCTACAACCTCCAGAAATTTAAATGCAAAGTCAATACTCATCTACTAACCACTGGCCTTTAGCTCTCTCCCCTCCCCTGTATAATCTTCCCTTTCTCTCCACCTATGTATCTGTCATCGCACCTGCTTTCTCAGCTTTCTATTGTTCCTTTCTAACTAGCTTGTACTCCCCACTCTTTTCTAATTAATCTTTTTACATTTATGTCGCCCCCTGCACATCAGTGGCGTTTCTGCCTTGCTCGGGGTGAAATGATTAAAAAAAAAAATTTCAACGAGGAGAATATGAGAAAACTAAACTCCTAGCAGGATTCATTATTAGCAGCTACAGTCTTAATAAAATAACGGTTGTAGATGACACAGATTGACAGTATACACAAAAATTAGATAAACAATTCTAGAGATGGTAATGGGTATAGTGAGAAGACAGGACTAAAATTAGAGGGTTATCAACAAGGGAACACAGCCCACGATGCGAATTACGAACTGAAAATACTAAAATCTTGCACGTATGAAAATTTAAATATTTTAGGAAACGGTTTAGCAGAAACACGGAACATATGACACAGAAATCCGAAGATGCATTGGAATACCAAAATATGCCTTCTAAAAGATAAGCAAAGTATTAAGAAACTAGAAACTCAGAAAATTGTGCTGAACTGGTATGTAATATCGACCCCCCTATATAGCATTGTGTCTACGGCTATATCGTGTTGAATGCACCGGTTTCCGTCCGATCACCACAGTTAAGCAACATCAAGCCTGGTCAGTACTTAAATGGGTGACCAGGTGCTGTAAACGTAAAGACCAAGAATGGTTCACCCCTCCAGGTCCCTGACACGTAAAAAAAAAAAAACAGTTTGTTACAGTAACAAAAAGTTGCTACCCTATGCACCATTGGGTATGATGGATAAATGATGATGATATGGCATCGTATGATGGAGAATCTCGCCACGGATGAAGAAATGAATTAAGATAACAGAAATGTGATTCTAAAGAAAAATGTTGAGAATACCACGCACGAAATATTTGAGTAACGCAGAAGATTTAAAGATAATGGTAAAAAAATGTCCGCTTATACATAAGATCAGAAAGACTTGAAATTTCTCGGTCATATAATGAACAAAGAGGACTTAGAGAATTAGACACCGGACATATTAAAGACAAGTGAAGTTGAAGAAATGCGATTGTGTAAATGGACGGCAAAGCAAGGATTAGGAGGAATAATTGAAAATCTAAACTTATTTATAAATGGAACTTTGTCTGTGTGTATGTATGTGTGTGTGTGTGTGTGTGTGTGTCCGTTACCTATAGACTCTTAGACGGCTGAACCGATTTTCTTGAAAATTTACACAGTTGTACTTTAAGCGTCTGCGAGTGTTCTTAGCTTGGTTTTGTGTCGAGGTACAACCGATAAATATCAAAAATCGGTAATCAAAAAAATCGGGTTATAAAAGGAGTGGTCCGATTTTAATCAAATTTGATACACTCATAGACAAAAACATAAGAAACGATATTCAGAAGTTTCACGGTTGCAGTTCTTACAATAGTGCAGAAAATCGATAATATATATATATATATATATATATAAGGGAAGATGTTTGTGTGTATGTCTGTTTATCTGCCAGTATGTCTGTATTAGTTTTTGCTTCGAGTTTGGCTCTAAGTAGGTATAATTGTAGTTCTTAGTCTCAGCCATGATACCATTTGCTCAGAGGACTTATTTAGCCTTCAAAATTCAGTTTACGACGAAAAAAACCTATTTGATATCGATACCAAGAAATGAAAATTTGATTTACATCCATTCATTTTTCTTTCAGTCTACGACTTCGATTTATCTGGAAACAACTATTGCTTTTTAGGCTTTTGTGCCAACGTCCAAAGAGTCCGATCGCCAGGACCATGGATTAGTTTTAAAGCATTCATTACACTCGAGCAACGCCGGGCTTACTAAGAACAAGCAAACAAAAAGAAATAAAAATAAAAAATAAGGCAGCCATGTAGTGCTATGGTAGTCCATGCACAGAAGGAACATAAAAAAGAGGAAAAAAGAAGAAGAAGAAGAAGAAGAAGAAGAAGAAGAAGAAGAAGAAGAAGAAGAAGAAATAGAAGAAGTAGCAGAATAATAATAATAAGAGGAAACAATAAGTTTGAGTGTGAGTTTTGTTTAACGGCATATCAATACCTCTGTGGGTTATTTAATACCAAAAAGGTGGGGTTTTAAGGTACTTCTTTTAATGTTCGGTTATAGTGAGAAGGTCGATTTAGTTAGATTTTAATTAATTTTTTTTGTTTTTATTCTTTTTTTATTTTAGAAAACTGAAAATGTCTTCAAGTTTTGTATTAAAAATGTTTTGCTGAGAATATTGTTTTTCTTTCAAAAGTTTGTCATGGTAACAATTATTTTATCTTCAAAAATGTATTGTTGGTAATATTTTTCATTCAAAAACGTATATTTTTCTATAAAACTCTATTCTTATGTATATATAGCTATAAAAGTGTATTTTCATATTCTCATCGTGTTTTGACCCCAGTTTGGGGGTTAACTATTTGCCCGTTAGCTGGAACCCTAACAGGTGCTATCACTCCAGGTCAAGATGAAACTGAGAACAACAGCAATTAAGAGATGGTTTCATGCTCCTCACAATCTCTAAATCAGAGAGGAAGATTATAATCAGTGAACCAATTATTTGATAATTTTCTTTCGCTAAAACAACACCTTTATAAAAGATTAGAAGTATGATTCAACAATTTCTTTCTGAATTTTAGCTCGTCCGATATGTACAGTTTTTCGGGGGTGTGTAGGTCAATATTACATTTTTTCTCGGGTAATGTATGCTAGATCATCTTGTTAGTATATGGTGACCCTTAAAGGGTTGGCATCAAAACTACATTGAAAATCAGCGAATACTCTTATGGTTTTTTTTAACTCACTTCACCGAAAGTAAAACGATAATGCCATCAGATGCATTGGATTACTGAAAATGAAAGAGAATGAGAAGACTTCAGTGAAGAGAAAGGACAATTAAAGAACAGTATGCGCGTTGTGGTGCAATGGATATCGGCTCGGAACGAGAAATCGAGGAACCGAGTTCGAATTCCAGTTGAATTCCTTGCATTCACTTACGCGCAAATACCCTTGGGAAAGGTATTAATCCATCTCTTCCCTCCAGTTATGGGTTAAATAATAGGACAGATTGGGTTCTATAGCCTTGGTCGGCAACCAGTCTACCGCAGAAAACAATGGCAACCTACTGCGGGATAATCTTCTGCCCAGTCAGTCATGTCTCTTTCGAGACATGATCGCCCAAGCGTGTATCGCGCATGGCACTTAACTGACTGACTGATGTGCGATGTGGTGCAGTGGATATCGACTCGGAACGAGAAATCGGGGAACAGAGTTCAAATTCCATTTGAACATCTTGCATTCACTTACGCACAAATACTCTTAGGAAAGGTATTAATCCGTCCTTTCCTTCCAGTTATGGGTTAAATAATAGGGCAGATTGGGTTCTATAGCCTTGGTCGGCAACCACTCTACCGCAGAAAGCAATGGCAACCTACTGCGGGATAATCTTTTGCCCAGTCAGTCATGTCTCGAAAGAGACATGATCGCCTAATCGTGTATCACGTATGGCACTTAACCGACTGACTGAATATAATAGTTGGAAACATAATTAAAACTTTTACTGGGCATAAAGTGGGGGGGGTCGGTTTTCTCTTGTCATGAAGTAATAAACTGATCCTCCACTAATTATACTTAATATAATAACGTAATATAATCTATCTCTTCTCATCCCAGTTAGAAGTTAAATGGCAGGACAGATTGGGTTCTATAGCCTTGGTCGGCAACCAGTTTACCGCAGAAAGCAATGGCAACCTACTGCGGGATAATCTTTTGCCCAGTCAGTCATGTCTCGAAAGAGACATGATCGCCCAAAGTGTGTATCACGTATGGCACTTAACTGACTGAAATCATTGCATGGAGTAAAATGGTTGGAATGAAACGGTAAAAAAAACAAGCTGAAGTCAGTGTTATGTTTGCATGCAGACTTCTCGAAAGGAAAAGAAACGAAAAATGGTGAATATTTGCTGCATAGAATATTAAAAGGATTATCAGAATATTACATTTTGGAATAAAACATTTTTATTTCCTTTTATTACCTCCGCCTTAAAGCAAAGATATTGTATTCAGTCGAGTTTCATTGTTTGTTTGTCTGTCTGTCTCTCCATTGTCAAGACCCGCCGAATGGATTCGGATGATACTTCCAGGGATGATTGGCTTCCTGACTGACACGAACTGATTGGACTTTGGGTTTGACAAAATTTCTAGGTTATTTTTCCGATTTTATTAATAAAATTTAATTTTTGCTTTTCAAATGCCAAATACTGAATTATCTCCCCTAGATAATTTTAAATACTGAATTACCTCACTTGTTTCTTTTTAAGAGTGCGTTTAATTTTGAGAGTGATGGAACTCATTTTTTGTATTTTCTCTCTTGTGAGCGATCAAGTTCTTTACAGTTGGAGGTTTGCGGTCTTTTGCTGCTATTTCGAGATGTTTTCTTTTTGCAGTGTAAAAAAAGTTATTAAAATATGATTTTTATGTTTTTCAGTATAATTAAAATTGGTCGTTTCAGGGCTATACCTTTGAGATTTTCGTCATTGAGGGTTTAAACTATTAGTCTTTTCGTCCTTTAAGCCCAAGAAATTTTCTTGTAAATCGGTTCTGTTATGCATTTTCCCATCCTGGTTCCTTTTCCGGACGATATTTTAAAGGTCTGATGCAAATTCTTTCGGCAATATCCTGTCTCAGTGTCCCACTCCTCTTCCAATAAATGCCTTTGTGCTGTCGAACTGTTTCAGTGCTTTCTTAGTATACATTTCCCACATCTTTCACGACGGCAGTTTTTGTAGTGAGATAATGACTGCCGAGTGTTTTACTGTCTCAAATGCCTTTTCATACATATTCAGCAAAGGCCAAATAAACGAGTTTATTAGATTCTACTGCTAGTTTCTAGATCAGAATTTGCGTATTATCGATGATAGAGATAAAAATAAATACTTGAAGAAAAACTAATATTAAATTAAGATAAACCATTATACTGAAATAAAGCCACCCCACCTTTCACTGAAGAGACCTTTATTTTACTGAAAAGAAATTAAACTGGATTTGTTAACGACATTTATTTCCTGGGAGGCAGTAATTTTGCGCTATCAACAATAAGCAAACAAGCAAGATAAAATCATGGTAAAATAAACGAATAGTAATATGGTATTAATGGTTAATAAAATGCACTAAGAGTAAACGGTATCGTAAATACAAGTCAAACTAAGTGACCTGAGAAATTTCATCAAAGAAATCAGAAACAGAATAGTTTACATAGATTCAAAATTAAAACATCATGGCAAACGAAAATATTAAATAATAGCAACGAAGACGAGGAGATTTCTACGAATAATGTCAATACTTATAATTCATAATCTCTGAGATTTAGACGGAACTTAGCAACAAGATTATATAAAAAATGTTGCACTCTAGAACAAAAACAAATTATGTAAGAAATAAAGAGAATATCTTCTATATTAAACCAACATAACAAACTCCCCCCCGAACAAACAAACAAACCAAACAAAAAAAAGTATAAGATCAAGCTAAAATTATATATTCCTGTCATTCACATCTTGACGAAATGAAAGGCAAAAGGAAACTTGCTAATGTTTATTTTAGCTCGACCTTTTATATATATATATATATATATATATATATATATATATATATATACTAGCAGTATAGCTCGGCGTTGCTCGGGTGTAATGAAAGCTTTAAAACTAATCCATGGCTCTGGAGCTCAGACTCTTTGGACATTAGCACAAAAGACTAAAATGTTTCCAGTTAAAGCGAAAACGTAGACTGAAAGAAAAATAAATGGATGTAAGTCAAATTTTCATTTCCTGGTATCGATTTATACATATATATTATCGATTTTCTGCACTATTGTAAGGACTGCAACCTTGAAACCTCTGAATATCGTTTCTTATGTCTTAGTCTATGAGGTTATCAAATTTGATCAAAATCGGACCACTCCTATAACGTGATTTTTTCGATTATCGATTTTCGATATTTATCGGGCGTACCTCGACACTCGCAGACGCGTATAGTACAACTGTGTAAAATTTCAAGAAAATCGGTTCAGCCGTTTCGGAGTCTATAGGTAAGGGATACACACACGCACGCACAGACACACACACAGACACAGACAAAGTTCCATTTATAAATAAGTTTATATATATATATATATATATATATATATATATATATATATATATATAAGCACTATATATATTGAGCACTTTGGAAAAGCAGTAGCTATTCTAGCCATGTACGCATCGTTCATTCAGTAATGAATTAGAACACTCTTAGCTACTGGCGTATGTTTACATGGTATATCACACGCTAAGTCTGCCTTCTTCTGCCGAGCGCCTATAGCTCAGTGGTAGAATCGCCGACTGATGTCAATTCGGTCGGGTTTCAATCCTGGCTAAAAGCAATCGGCTGTCTAACCGTCTGATGAGCTGTGATACAGCGTAACAGATCTGTCTGTGGATATATATATATATATATATTAATAATGAATATACATAGGATAGATATCTAATGCCTATATATATATATATATATATATATATATATATATATTTCAACACGTCATTTCAATTGGTTATAAACTATAGCTCATTTCAATGAGTTTAATTAGCTCATATCATCAGACCTTACAACATATATAACCAATTGAAATGACGTGTTGAGTTTTCCTTTATAAACTTCATATCGCTCTTGTTAACACCCATCGAGCTCTCTATATGGATTTACCACTTAATATTTTATATTCAGGTCATCTTGTTGGATTATCCTCACTGTTTACGGACTGACACCTGTACCTATATATATATATATATATATAATGATCGGTGGTAAATAAAATGATCGGTGAATTAAAAGTTTCAAAAAACAGCCCTACTAATAAGAAACCTTCTAAAGAAGAAAACAAGAAGAAAGAAAAAAAGCACCCCTGCAAAAAATTTATAAATGAATAAGTAAAAAGAAAATATACATACCTACTGAAACAAAAAACAAAAAACAAAACAAAATCAGTAGAATGCTTGACGCCTTGAGAAGTCAATCTAAAGCAAAACTACAGCAATTCAAAGAAATGGCAACAACCACCAAGGGACTCACATCGGAAACAGTTGCACTGAGCCGCATGCTAACGCAATCTTTTTCGTTTGAAGATCACGTAGTTTAAAAGTTGGAGTAATAGTTTCAAATCGAAGTCCCTGAGTACTTGCGGCTATTACTCTTTTTTTTCAACATAAACTTCTTTTTTTTCAACATAATCTTCTTTTTTATCATTCTTTAACTCAGTAAAAATTAACAGAAAAAATAAAACTTTATAAAATGAAATATCAGATCAATATTTAATTAAAAAGAACATGTTACGCTACGCTCTTATTGATTTACCTACCTACCTACCTACGTACCTACCTATATATATATATATATATATATATATATATATATATATATATATATAAAATTATATTTATATTTGATTTCTCAATTCACACCATATATATATATATATATATATATATATATATATATATATGAACATTACTACTGATCTTTCATTCAGTATTTTTTTTTTGTTCTGGAAACCATAATAAGCCATATTTTGTTTCCAGAACAAAAATATAAAATACAGAATGAAAGATCATAAGTAATGTCCAGATGTAATCACACCTACAGATACATATTCAGATCATACAAACCTGGGTGAAAATATTTTAAGATCTTCAAGTAATTCCTCTCTAGTTTTAAAAATTCCAGTTGCGCCTTCGAAAAAAATCCCTGTTATACGTTTGAAAAACGTTGGAAAGTCAGTTATAATTATCGCCTAAAGATACAAAAATATTGAAACCTACGTTGCAGAAATAACTCATTTTCAAATGAAAATTATTAAAAAACTCTACAATATAAAAGCATTGAGCACTTTTTAATACAACAGAGTACTGGTCTAATTTAATTATGACCAAAAACTAATATATATATATAGTTGTCAGTCCGTAAACGGTGAGGATAATACAACAAGATTTCCTTAATATAAACTATTAATAGGTAAATCAATATAGAGAGATCAATGGGTATTAACCAGAGCGATATGAAGTTTATAAAGGAAAACTCTACACGTCATATTAGTTATAAACTATAGTTCATTTCAATGAGCTTAAACAGCTCATATCATCAGACCCTTTATTATGTTCCATCTTCATTTTAAGAAAAAGCTCATTCCGGTAGAAATTTTATTCCAGATGGGGGAAATATTGTACAAGGGTCTGATGAGATGAGCTGTTTAAGCTCATTGAAATGAACTATAGTTTATAACTAATATGACGTGTTGAGTTTTCCTTTATAAACTCTCTCTCCCCTCCCCCTCTCTCTCTCTCTCTCGATATATATATATATATATATATATATATATATATATATATATATATATATATATAATTTTTAGATGCAATATTTTAAGTAAGAAACTTATTTTTTACTTCACTAGAATATCGTGTCCTTTACTTTTCCAGGTTTAGTATAATCTTAAGAATATTATTGTTCATGCGCGCATTTTTTCATGTAATCCATGATTTTTCCAGGCATTGCTATTAATTTAATATAAATTTAATACTGAAAACCGCATGCAAAAAATATTTAAAAAAAATTATATGCAATTGATTAAAAAAACAATAAAAAATGGTTATTTATAATTAATTCTGATAACCAATTCTGTTAAAATGGTAAGTGAAAAGCAAAGTTTGATTTATAAAAAAGATAAAAGATATCAGAATTTAAATGTTGAAAACTGCAGGCAAAAATATTAAACAGAAAAAAGTTATAAAGAATAAGATTTGTTATTAGAAGCGTTAGTCACTCACTCAAAGGATGTGCGTTGTGGTACAGTGGATCTCGGCTCGGAACGAGAAATCGGAAAGCCAAGTTCGAATTCCAGTTGAATTACTTGCATTCACTTACGCGCAAATACACTTCTACGTACTTTGTCTCCGTTTTCGGACTTTATATATTTTGATGTAACTTTTTTTCTTATGAACCAAAATTCAAAAGATTGAGCTGATGAGGCGTCCTATCTAACTCTGTAAACTGCTTGAAATTTAGTTGAGAACTTAATAAGTGGTGAAGCTTAAAACCTGCCTAGATTCACTTAATGTCGGACTTAAGAATATATTCAACCACTGCTGTGGTTGAATGATATAAATATGTGTGTGCATGTGTGTCTGTGTGCATGTGTGTCTGTGTGCGTTTGTTTGTGTGTTCGTGTGTTCGTGTGTGTGTATGTGTGTACAATTTTAATTAGAGTATATCTGTAAAAGGGACAATATGCACATTTGCCTTGGTAAAGTCCTCCAGAAGACGAAACGCGTCTACTAAAATAAGCTAACAAACAGTATCACATGATGAAAAAAGACACCAAATTTAATAAAACTTTTAATAAAAACAAAGTTTTATCGTCAAAATGTTTATTTTATTATTAAGAGGAAGGACCGAAGTATTTTTAAATATTTTAGTAAATTTTTGAGTCCCTTCTAGCACGTTCAAAAATTTTGGTTAAAAATCGTTTTTTTTAGGTCAACACTTTACGTAATTTAAGATTAGTGTTTTAGCACCTTTTTTCATGTGAAAAACATTGATTTAGGAATTCTTACAAAGATCAAATAAATGTCGGATTTTAACGAAAATTTCAGAACCTATTAACAAATGAATTAAATTATTGCTTAAATTTTTTTCAGCAAAAACTTGAAAAAATATTTTTTACAATTGCTACCCCGCCACACTTGCTTAATTTCATGAAATTTCGTGAAATGACATTATTTATAAAAAGGGTTTATTAGTTAAAAGCTGAATTCTTTGGAGAATGCAAATCTTCAAGTTTATTTTTTCAAACAACTACTCCTTTCCACAAAATCTGCTCTGAGTCGTTAAATAAAAAAATATAAAAGCTTTTAATTGTTTTTATAAATAATATTTATAATATTGACCTAAAAAAACTAAATCTTTCGATGAATAATGAATTTTTTCAAAAATTGTTTTCATTTTTTTAAATTTAAAGTATAATAATTTATCATATATGTCATTTATTTAGAATTCTGCATAAATAGGATTTTTCTTTTGTCTGATATTGTTATTAAGTAAAAAGTATGTTTACAAATTAAAACTTAAAAAGCTTTATGCAAATAATTTTGCACCAAGAATTTTAAAATAATTAAATGCTTTTTTAGTGTTAAAACATTTCTAGTTTTCTAAGCATCAGTCAGTTAAGTGCCATTCGTGAAACACGCTTAAGCACTGTTACCCTTGGGAAAGATATTAATCCGTCCCTTTCCTCCAGTTATGGGTTAAATAACAGGGTAGGACTTGGGGGACCCTGCCCTTAAAAACAAACCCCAATGAATCTTGATACTCGAAAAGAAAAATGTATTACTAGACACAAAGCTTATATAAAAAAAAAAAAACAACAACAATAAATTGTTGGAAGAAAAAGGTATTACCAGCAATAAATAAATAAAATTTAGTTAGCAATAAATGACCCGCCGAGGTTGATATGCCATAAAACTAACCAACTGAATATTTTATGTCAGTTCTAGTCAACAGGTCAGGCTGTCACTAATAAATCAACACGTCAGAAAAACGAGACCTCAGTGATAAAGAAATGCTTGCATTCAGCGATTCATGCTATAATTAAGTAATACTTTTCAAATGAGATTCAATTTTAAATTTGCTAATTTTCCTCAAATAATATGTCACAATGTATATTTTATTTCTGAAAAATTTTTAAAATCGAGAATTAACCTTAGTCTGCAAATCTGTCAATGAATAAAAAAATGTCGGATTTTAATGATTTAACTGAAAACAACCAAAATTTTGAGATTTCAATCATTACAATATTTATTTGAAATACACCAGAGCTTTTTTTGCGTACTGGAAATAATAAAGTTAATTCTTTTGTTTTCACTTAAAGCCAAAATGACATCTCCAAGAAAGCTTTATTATTTATCAAAATTCATTTTAAAAATTTGGTATAGAAAATTTAAGGTAAGCTATGTTTAGGGGTATATGTGAAATTAAAAAAGAATTTAATTCATT
The DNA here is from genome assembly GCA_037127315.1 of Ascarosepion bandense. Classification (NCBI taxonomy): domain Eukaryota; kingdom Metazoa; phylum Mollusca; class Cephalopoda; order Sepiida; family Sepiidae; genus Ascarosepion; species Ascarosepion bandense. The sequence goes on along the minus strand of JBBBDQ010001989.1, from coordinate 725,382 downwards.
TGTTAATATGACTTAAAATTTTCATTAAAATTTATTTGATTTTTGCAAGAATTCCTAAATCAATGTTTTTCACATGAAAAAATGTGCTAAAACACTAATCTTAAATTGCGTAAACCGTTGACAAACAAGATTTTTAACCAAAATTTTGAACGTGCTAGAAAGGACTAAAAATATTACTAAACTATTCAAAAATACTTCGGTCCTTCTTCTTAATAATAAGATAAAAATGTTGACGATAAAACCTTGTTCATATTAATATTCTTATTAAATTTCAGGCTTGTTTTCATCAGGGATAGTGCATATATAAATATAAAAGCGGATATTGAGGACAACACCAAGTAGCGACTGTCTGTTTCTTCATTGAAGGCAATCTTTAGGCCTCACTTTCTATATAGTGTGGACATATGAATCAAAATTGCGTGTTTATTATTAGCTTCTGTCATAATACAAATTTTCACATCCAGATCGCATTTAGGTGTAAACCGATAGTGACGATGCAGTGATCATTCCTATGTCCACACTGTCTATATTTATAAACGCTCTATATCCGATATTGAGCATTATTATCCTACAAATATAACAATTTTTAAAGAGCCTATGCATATACATACATCCATACACTACCGGTCATAATTATTAGGCCACTCCAATGTTTAAAAAAAAATGATGTATTTCGAAATTCCTAGCAACTGAAGAAGGCTAGCAGTGGTGAACAAGTAATTTGCTGGATGACTTTACTCAACGAATGGAGTTCATATATCCCAATAATTGTAATAAAGGATTCGGTTCGAAATTCCGAGCACCTGAAGAAGGCCGGAGCATACAACGACCGAAACGTCGTACAAATGGCAACAAAGACGAGGACAATAGTCCGAATAATGTAAATATTGTAAATACTAATTCACCATAGAAATATAGACAAGTTCTATAGAATGGTTTCTTATCTTCCATTTTTTTTTTTTTTTTTTGTGCGCGGAATTCTCCTCCGGCGTTTTGCTTTCTCGTCAACTACAATTTTCACGAATGTTAATGGAACAATGATTATTCTTCCTGTCTTTCTGAATTCTCTTCTTTTATTGTCCCTTCTCCTCACGAATTATTTTCAATTTCTCCCCCATTCAGATCTTTACCCTGTCTGCAGACCTCAAATGGAACCACTATATTGAATCCATAGCAAAATCTACTGCTAAGAAGGTTGGGTCACTATATCGATCCAGGATGTTTTTTCCACCTGAATCCATCTTGATATATACAAGTCAACCATCCGTCCGTGCATGGAGTACTGCTGCCATTTATGGTCAGGTGCCCCTGCCGTTCTACTCAGTGTTCTTGACAGGCTCCAAAGGAGAGTCTGTAATGTGATAGGTACTGATCTGGCGGCTCGACTGCAGCCACTTCCCCATCATCGAAATGTGGCCTCCCTTTGTCTGTTCTATAAATACTTTCATGGCTTCTGCTCAGACGAACTTAAGTCACTGATGCCTCCTCAACAGGTGTTTACTCGTGCAACCAGACTGGCAACTGGGTCCCACCCATTCACAGTTAGGTTAGCCAAATGCAGACGACAATTCTACTCCTGCAGCTTCTTCTCTCGCACTTCCCGCCTGTGGAACTCGCTCCCGTATTCTTGCTTTCCTGACGGATACAACCTCCAGAAATTTAAATGCAAAGTCAATACTCATCTACTAACCACTGGCCTCTAGCTCTCTCCCCTCCCCTGTATAACCTTCACTTTCTCTCCACCTATGTATCTGTCATCGCACCTGCTTTCTCAGCTTTCTGTTGTTCCTTTCTAACTAGTTTGTACTCCTCACTCTTTTCTAATTAATCTTTTTACATTTATGTAACCCCCTGCACATCAGTGGCGTTTCTGCCTTGCTCGGGGTGAAATGATTAAAAAAAAAAAAATAATAATGCTTTCTTATTCTGTTGCATGGATGCGCGCTGTGATGCAGTGGATAAGGACCCGAAACGACAAATCGGGGAGCCGAGTTCGAATTCCAGTTGAATTCCATGCATTCACTTACGCAAAAATAATCTTAGGAAAGGTATTAATCCGTGTCATCCCTCCAGTTATTGGTTAAATAATAGGAGAGATTGGGTTCTATAGCCATGGCTGGCAACCACTCTACCGAATGGCAACCTACTGCGGAATAATCTTCTGCCCAGTCAGTCATGTCTCTTTCGAGACATGATCGCCCAAAGCATGTATCACGTATGGCACTTAACTGACTGACTGAATATAATAGTTGGAAACATAATTAAAACTTCTATTGGGAATAAAGAGGGGGGTCTGTTTTCTATTGTTAGGAAGTAATAAACTGATCCCCCACTAATTATACTTAATATAAAAATTTAATATAGTCTATCTCTTCTCCCGCCAGCTATGAGTTAAATGACAAGACAGACTGTGTTCTAAAGCCTTGGTCGGCAACTAGTCTACCGCAGAAAGTAATGGCAACCTACTGCGGAATAATCTTCTGCCCAGTCAGTCATGTCTCTTTCGAGACATGATCGCCAAAGCGTGTATCACATATGGCACTTAACTGACTGAAATCATTGCATGGAGTAAAATGGTTTAAAAATGCATAACCGTATCAAGTGAGTTTAAAAACACATCAACAACAAAACAAACAAGAAAGTATGATTTTCTGTCTATATGTCGATTCAGAAGTACACCTCGATGTGGTGTAACGGTTAGCAAATTTGAGTTTGAGTTTTGTTTAAAGGCATATCAACCTCTTTTTAATGCCAAAAAGATGGAATTCTGAGTTTTTTTTTTTTATGTTCAGTTATCGTGAGAAGGTTGATTTAATCAGATTTGATGAAAAATTTTTTTTAATTTTTTTATTTTAGAAAATTGAAGATATCTTCTAGTTTTGTATTCAAAAATGTATTGCCGGTAATAATTTTTTTCCTTTAAAAAATGTGTTATGGTAATACTTTTTTCTTTAAAAAATGTATATTTTTCTATAAAAGTCTATTATGTATGTGCGTTGTGGTGCAGTTGATATCGGCTCGGAACGAGAAATCGGGGAGCCAAGTTCGAATTCCAGTCGAATTGCTTGCATTTACTTACGCGCAAATACCCTTGGAAAAGGTATTAATCCGTCTCTTCCTTCCAGTTATGGGTTAGATAACAGGACAGATTGGGTTCTATAGCCTTAGCTGGCAACCAGTCTACCGCAGAAAGCAATAGCAACCCAATGCGGGGTAATGTTCTGCCCAGTCAGTCATGTCTCGAAAGAGACATGATCGCCCAAGCGTGTTCCACGTATGACACTTAACTGACTGACTATTATGTATATATTTCTATAAAAGTCTATTTTTATACTTTCATAGTGTTTTGACCTTAGTTTGGGAGGTTTAACTATTTGCCCATTTTGCTATTAACTATTATTAAGTTATATTATTATAACCATTAACTATTTGCCCTATTTGCTGGGAACCTAACAGGTGCTTCCACTTCGGGTCAGGGTGTACCTGGAAACAACAGCAATGAAGAACTTCCAATCAGAGGCTTTGCTGTCGGGTGTAGTTTACCGTCGTACTCAGGGTCACGGTTAGCAAGTATTTCTCGATAGAACCTGCTATAACTTAGTTGTGAGTTCGATCCTCACTGGGGACCCCATACTTTCGGCCTTATGCCACATCTAAGCAGCGCTTAGAAAATCAATATATGTCGATTCAGAATTTATACAGCAGACAAAACATGCAACAATATCAATCGCCAGGTTCCTTCTTCAACGTCCCTATCCATTCGGGACGTGAGTGAGCATAGTTCTTCACGATTTCCTTTTGCTATAAGCAATTTTTCACTCTATTATCATTATCATAATTTCTGTTTAAACGATGAATAATATAAATTATTTAAAACAAAATAATTTCACCCCTAAGCAAGGCAATAAAGCCACTCAAACGCAAAGGTTTATTGAGTGTTAGAGATTAAGAGAAAAATAGTATTAAGGATAGAGAACAGTAAAAGAACAATTAAAAAGACAGAAGAATACGATTAAAATTATATTTAAATTTTTGAAGAATGAAACTAACAGGGAAGCTAGTATCCGGAACAGAGTTCTCCAAGCGAGAAGAGCGAAATGTTAGCATAGAATTTACGGTTACAGCTAACCATTTCAACTGAAATATTGTGAGACCTTGATTGAAATCTACTACTACGCTTAAATTAATACATTCTAGGTACATTAAAAAAAGTTCTTCCGAACAATTACGATGAAAGTATTTATAGTAAAGTCACAGGGAAGCCACGTTATAGCGGTGGAAAGGCAAGAAGTCTCGTCGCTATACTGTTAGAAGAACTAAGTGTAACCGTAAGTTCTATTCTGATAGTTTCATCTCTGCTATTTCCCGCTCGTGGAACTCGCTTCCAGTTCCTTGATTTCTTTTCAACTACAAACTTCAAAAAATTTAAATGCAGTATCGGTTATAAATCATTTTTACTCTTTCCTCAATAATGTTTGCTCAGTTTTTTCATTCACAGAAACCGCTTGTACCGTTAGAGGCTTAATCGCCTTGCTTGGGGTGAAATGATTGAAAGAAATGCTGACAGAGAAGACGAGAAAAAACATACAGTTCTCTGTAGGAACTTGTAACTATCTGACGAACTAATCTATATATTCATGACCTATAAAAATTAACTTTATATGAAAAAAAGTTAGGAACGATGATCTTATCAATGCTAGAAGAAAATATGACATACACTGGACTTGAGAAAAGAAATACCTCCCCTCACAAAACAAAAAAAAAACTGTTTAATAGAAAAAAAGAAACTTTAAAAAATTTCAACCAAAATTAACACTTGCTATTCGGTCAGTGAAGACCGAATATTTACTCTATGAAAAATGGATAATTTTACAAATACCATAGAAAATAGCTTATTATAAAAATGTATTGAAAATGATTTTAGCATAAAAATGTATTGGAAAGGATTTAACTATAAAATGCATTGGAAAGGATTTTACTATAAAAATACAATGGAAATGATTTTACGATAAAAATGCATTTGAAATGTTTTTGGTATGAAAATAAATGGGAAATAATTTTAACACAAAATTCATTACAAACAATTTTTACTATAAAAATACATTGAAAATGATTTTACTCTAAAAATGCACTAGAAATGAGTATAATGCAAAATTTATTGAAAACAATTTTACAATAAAAATGAATTGGAAATGATTTTACTATAGAAATGCATGCGAAATGTATTTGTTATAAAATTGGAAATGATTTTAATATAAAATTAATTGAAAATAATTTTATTCTAAAAATACATTGAAAATGATTCTACTATAAAATGCATTGGAAATGATTTTACGATAAAAATGCATTACGAATGTATATTACTGTAAAAATGCATATCAGTAAAATGTACTGGAAATGATTTTGTTATAAAAGTTCAGTGGCTTGATTTTTAAATTCCCTAAAAACTGTTTTGATAAAAACATGCAATAAATTTTAACTGAAACATAAACTTTGCAGTCAATAAATGCCAAATGTTTGCTGTATGGAATATTTTATCAATTTTACCATTACTATTACCATTATCACAGATACACGAGATGTTGATCAGAAATTCGGTAAATTCAGGACGTAAAATGGTCTCCTCAAAGAAGGAAGAATTTTTTTTTTTAATCATATCACCCCGAGCAAGGCGGTAACGCCACTGATGTGCAGGGGGCTACGTGAGAGTGAAAAGATTTGGAAAAGAGAAAGCCGGAAACCACATCCTAAACAGGGAACAAGGGATGAGCCTCTACACCTGTTCAATAGACGTGGGTGGAGCGTGAACCGGGCGATAGTTTAGTCTATCTACTCCAATTGAAAAAAAAAAAAGAAAAAGAAAAGTGAAAAGATTGGAAAAGTGACAGAAAAAACGAGGTTATTAATTTTGTGTGTGAATAATGTCAAGAGACGCGTGAAGTTGTTTGCTGAGACACGTAAACATTTTATAAATTCGAAAGAAAATACATTTTAATTTTCGGGAATCTCGCGTGTTGCCTCGTTCTGATGTACGTAGGATTCTATTTTTTTTTAAAAAAATCTTGAAATTACGGTACGAAATGACCTCTTCAAAAATGGAATTCTTCATTTCCTGGAGGAGAGATATTTACGAAATGCGTAAAGGGTCCAGCGGGACACAGGTGACTTATCGATAACAGACGGGTGTATTTTTTTCTAATTAGCCGAACTTTTGCCAAACATCTCGTATATACTAAAAGACTCATGCTGTTAATTAGAAACATAAAAAAAAAATTCAGCAGAATTACATTATTAAGACACACAAGATCAAAGAAACAATACTCATGAATAAATTAAGACAGAAGTTCATAACCCACTGTATCCGAGAGTTCATGTATCTAAACGACGATTTCAGGCTGTGATTACTGCCCCCATATATATATATATATATATATATATATATATATATATATATATATATGTGTGTGTATGTATTAATTTCATATGTTCTGCACTTGTTCTTCCCGTTAATGTTTTCTCAATTTATTTTATTCTCTGTAAGCATTTGAGTCTTAGCGACTTTATCGCCTTTCTTGGGGTGAAATGAAAATAGGTATTACGCTAATTTCGTACCTTTAAACTTTTTCTCGGATACAATGGGTTTAGAATAAAACTTAAATAAATTTAAGGATACCACTGACAATAAATCCAAGAAAACCTTGGATTATTAATAAATGCAATTACACAAACATTGGTCCAAAAATCATTTCTCAGGGGATATCATATTGTTTGCGAAATGTTATACTAATTATAATATTGTTATAATACTGCGATTTCGTTTACGTTAACAGATTTCACCTGCGATTACTTTGTAGTTATTGGCTTCGCTTGCTCTGCGTGGACATTTGTATATATATATATATATATATATATATACGAGACACCATTTTAAGGAAGATTGCTTAACAAGGCTTGTGTCAACCCGTGGTTTAATTTTCATTTTCCAAAAATGCTGCACCCTGGAATCGGCTTCTTCAGCTCGTTAAAATCAAAAAGTCACTTTCCTGACAAATCGAACATAGTGAGATTCGAACCCAGGACTTCATAATGTGAGAGCGAACGTTCTGACCACTCGGCCACGAGCCGAACCAAAATGCAGAATCCCAGATTAATGTCATATGCAATCAAAAATATATATCGTTAAAAGCTAATTGTTTTAATCCCACTAACCAGTTTTTCTGTTTACAGACAGATGGTTGGTAGGACTCAATGTATATCGATCCGAAAATCTGCGAGTGATAATCTGTATTAGCCTTTGGTACTACTGAAAATATGTTCGGGTTATAAGACCGAACAAAATGTTGTTGTTAATGAAATGTTTAGGTATTGCTGAACCGGATACATTAACGCACTAATGTAAATTGTTCACTTTACCCTTAGCTAATAAGTGAATGTGTATTCGGTTCTTCAACTTTTGATCAGTTCTTCATACATAATCAGCATCGTACAGACATCTGCATTTATACGCTAAAGAACTAATACGGTAGTCAAGCAGAACTTTTCTGTTAATTCATCCCAGATAATGTAAAGTTACCGATTGCAAATAACTATTAAACACAGTCAGTTAAGTGTCATACGTGATACACGCTTAAGCAATCATGTCTCGAAAGAGACATGACTGACTGGGCAAAAGATTACCCCGCAGTAGGTTGCCATTGCTTTCTGCGGTAGTCTGGTTGCCGACCAGGGTATTTGCGAGTAAGTGAATTCAAGGAATTCAACTGGAATTCGAACTTGGCTTCCTGATTTCTCTTTCAGAGCCGATATCCACTCACCACAACGCACATCAAATTAAGCATCCAAGTTCGAATTCCAGTTGAATTCCATTCATTGACTTATGCGCAAATACCCTTGGGAAAGGCATTGATCCGCCTCTTCCCTCCAGTTATGGGTTAAACAATGGGACAGATTGGGTTCTATAGCCTTGGCTGGCAACCAGTCTACCGCAGAAATCAATGGCAACCTACTGCAGGATAATCTTCTGCCCAGTCAGTAATGTCTTGATCGCCCAAAGCGTGTATCACGTATGGCACTTACCTGAATGAGAAATCCTAAATTTAATGCAAAATTTGTTTGTCTTTTTAATAAATTTTGTCACTCTTTTGAAATTATAAATTTTAAATCAATTTTTTTTAGCTTGCTTTGCAAACAAGTCCAATCAGCAGGATGAAAAAATACCACAAATCAGGGTTATTCTCATTTCTTAAGAGCAGATGATATACAAGGAATCTTTTATAAATTTAAAAGAGAAAACATTGTTTTTGGGTTGTTTATTGGGGTGAGCTCGAACAGAGAATCAACACTTAGAAAATATCACATCCGAGTCGCCCACGTTTGAGGTGATGACAAAGGTCAACCCAAATGGAAAAGCATCGTTATAAATTCGATGTGAATTTTAGTAAATATAAATTCTTTTTATATCAGGGTGAGTTAACCGAAAAGATCTAATATTAATTCCAACATCAGTCTGACAGCAAAAAACAACTACAGGATCATGACCCTTCACAGATTACTCTCCTTTAATATCTGTTAATTGCCAAGCATTCGCGATTGAAACCCAAGGCTAGGCATCTCAGTCTACTAAGCTATTTTAATCTATAGATACAGAGAGAAAAGTCAGGTTCATGACTTTCTCAAGGTCATTTATGGAAAAACACATACAACACACACGGCTGGAATTTCTCGGTTAACCGGTTTCATTTTCTGCTCTGATAACCATTACGTTACACAGTAATACTATTAATTATGATACCATAAAACGTACTGGATACTTGATAATTCCTTCTATCGCTCAACCTCCTGCGATAATCAGTTTCATAATCTGGTGCAAACTTAAAATACATATAATAATTGTTACTGTGGTTTAAACAAATGATTCTCAACGTGGGCCCTTAGACTCACAAGTAAGCCTGAGAATTTTTTTTTAAATAGGCCTGCAATCGCCGATTGAAAATAGAGGAGACTACATCTGAAACCGAACCAAGGCTTGGAAGTTCAACTTGACAAACAGGTGGAGAAACAGCGGGAACAACAGAGTTATTCGTCAGGATTTATATATATACTAGCAGTATAGCCCGGCGTTGCTCGGGTGTAATGAAAGCTTTAAAACTAATCCATGGTCCTGGAGCTCAAACTCAGCCTAAAGAATATTTGAAATAATAAAATAATTGCGACAATTTACCAATCGCACCTAGTATATATATATATATATATATATATATATATATATATATATATATATATATACTAGCAGTATAGCCCGGCGTTGCTCGGGTGTAATGAAAGCTTTAAAACTAATCCATGGTCCTGGAGCTCAGACTCTTTGGACGTTGGCACGAAAGACTAAAAAGCAATAGTTGTTTCCAGTTAAAGCGAAACTGTAGACTGAAAGAAAAATGAATGGATGTAAGTCAAATTTTGATTTCGTGCTATAGATTTCAAATAAGTTTTTTTCGTCGTAAACTGAATTTGGAAGGTTAAATAAGTCCTCTGAGTAAAAGGTATCATGGCTGAAACTAAGAACTACAATTATACCTACTTAGAGCCAAACCCGAAGCAAAAATTAAAATAAAAGAGCTTAAAAAATACAGACATACAGGCAGATAAACAGACATACACACAAACATCTTGCCTTATATATATATATATATATATATATATATATATATATATATATATATATATATATTATCGATTTTTTGCACTATTGTAAGAACTGCAACCTTGAAACTTCTGAATATCGTTTCTTATGTCTTTGTCTATGAGTGTATCAAATTTGATTAAAATCGGACCACTCCTTCTATAACCATATTTTTTCGATTATCGATTTTCGATATTTATCGGTTGTACCTCGCCACAAAACCTAGCTAAGAACACTCGCAGGCGCTGATAGTACAACTGTGTAAATTTTCAAGAAAATCGGTTCAGCCGTTTTGGAATCTAGATTAGATACTACATTTTTCTTTAGTAAATAAAACTTTATTCCCGTTACATGGAATTTCTATTTGCGCTTATAGCGGCCTGAAATACTTTTGACATTAAAAAACAGGTCACAAGGAAGAAAAATTTGAAAAACCATGGTTTAAACAAGAGTACTCTTTTTGGCGAGGATGTGCGTTGTGGTCCAGTGGATATCGGCTCGGAACGAGAAATCGCGAAGCCGAGTTCGAATTCCAGTTGAATTCCTTGCATTCACTTACGCGCAAATACCCTTGGGAAAGGTATTAATCCGTCTATTCCTTCCAGTTATGGGTTAAATAACAGGACAGATTGGGTTCTATAGCCTTGGTCGGTAACCAGTCTACCGCAGAAAGCAATGGCAACCTACAGCGGGATAATCTTCTGCCCAGTCATTCATGTCTCTTTCGAGACATGATCGCCCAAGCGTATTTCACGTATGGCACTTAACTGACTGACTGAATATAATAGTTGAACATATGATTAAGGCTTCTACTGGGCATAAAGTGGGAGATCAGTTTTATATTGTTATGAAGTAATAAACTGATCCCCCACATATTACTACATTATAATATAATACATATCTTTTCTTTTTAGCTATGAGTCAAATAACAGGACAGATTGGGTTCTATAGCCTTGGTCGGCAACCAGTCTACCGCAGAAAGCAATGGCAACCTACTGTGGGATAATCTTCTGCCCAGTCAATCATGTCTCTTTCGAGACATGATCGCCCAAGCGTGTATCACGTATGGCACTTAACTGACTGACTCTTTTTGGCAATATGTTTTTTCATCTGAAAAATGATTTTTGTTTTCGTGGGACAGAAAACAAGGAGAAACAATAAAAAGATGAAAAAAAAAAATGCAAGCAAGAGAAAAATAAATGAAGAAATGATAAAGAAAATGATTGAACTCACTGATTGATCGTCTCCAGCCGGACGTCGATGTCATTAAGCGATTGAATATTGCCTTTATCTGGGTGATGGTGGATCTCAAAATCTAAGCTGACCAACTTGGTAATGGGCCCCATGCTTGATGATGATTTGGGGGTGTAGGAAGTTCCGCTGGAATCCAGTGGAGAGGCACCTGGAGGGTGATGGACATGTGGAGAATCCAATAAGAGTTCGGATCTAACAGGTAGGCGGCCCGGTCCCAACTGGGACAACCTGCTCGTGTCCACCATTTTGGACTTCTTTTCAAGACTTGGCTGGCCTCCTCCCCCAGAGTGCCCGGCGTCATGGCTGACACTGGGGGAAGACTGTGCCTGCTGTAGTTGTTGTTGTTGTTGGTGGTGGTGTTGATGGTGTGGTTGTTGTTGTGGTTGATGTTGTTGATTTTGTGGTTGATGTTGTTGTTTTTTTACTTGTTGTTTAGAGGGTGGTGCTTTGCTGTCCCGCCCCGATAAGGACGATACAAAGCCTGTCACAGCGCCTAAAAAAAGTTGTGGAACAACTCTTAGGAGCTTTGTAAACGACCAAAACTCTATAAGATGTCGGAGGATTATATATATATATATATATATATATATATATATATAACTTGGTTAAAGCGGTGGAGTGTAAAAAGAGCGTGCAGGTCTACGCACTATCTATCTATCTATCTATCTAATTTTGTGCTATCCTTCATATCTATCTATCTATCTATCTATCTATCTATCTATCTATCTATCTATCTAATTTTGTGCTATCCTTCCTATCTATCTATCTATCTATCTATCTATCTATCTATCTATCTATCTATCTGATTTTGTACATTATCTCAGACTATTCATATCTATCTATCTACCTATCTATCTATCTATCTATCTATCTATCTATCTATCTATCTATCTCATAGTTTTTTGTTTCTTTCTCTCTTAATCTTCTATACATTTACTCTAATCCATTTCTATCAATTTGTCTATCTAAATTTATTTGTTTTCAACATTATTTTTAATGGATAATTTTAATTTAAATAGATATGTCGGTTAATACCAATTTCTTACATTTCCATATTATTTATATCTATCTATCTATCTATCTATCTATCTATCTATCTATCTATCTCTCTATCTATCTATCTTATAACTGTCTATATATATATATATATATATATATATATATATATATATATATATATTCAAAAGTTCTTCAGCGTGATTGTATGGAACTCATTTTAATACAAATGTTTACTGGTCTAACCCTATTAGGACCAAAAACTAAATATTAAACAATCAATCAATCAATCAATCAATCAATATATATATATATATATATATATATATATATATGTATCTATTGATCTATCAACCTAAATCAATATTCTTACGTAATAGTCTATGACGATCTCTTTTTTTGTTCTTCTTTACTTCAAGTGAAAAAGCCTTCAAGATTTTCTTACGGTGTTCAACACCAACGTCGGTTATTTAGTCTCCTTTACTATCAGTTCAATGCATAATCTTCTTAATAAATGTTTTGCCCTGAAATGAACCGACCTTATTTCTCCAATTAGTCAAACACGAACAAAAAATAGAATTAAACGCCAAGCGCCCCAGGACACGAGAAATGCAATCGAATTGTATATGCAATAAGTTAAATATGCACAGCAGACCGCCAGCTTACCCACGGGAGATTTGTTATAAGACCCCCAGCGCGTTACACAAATAACGGATGAGACTGAATCCAAATATATTACATTCATTTATACATATAATGATGAAGCAAATGGTATCACTTGAAGCATTTAATAAATAATAAGAAATTAAAGAATAAGCAACAAAATTAATTTAAAAAAAATAAATAATCATGGCTAGTTGCTCGTTTATACTTCAATTATACTGAAGTGATCTTCTTTACAGTTTCTGGTGGACAACGGCTAATCTAGTATGACTAACACGGTTGTTTTGAGCAACACCAGCACGGGATTTCGTGCTAACATAAACATCGACAGTTTCACACTATTTAAATTGTTCGGACTATTGTTCTCATCTTTATTGTTTTATTTCGGCAGTTGTATGCTCCGGCCTTCTTCAGGAGCTAAGAATTTCGAATCTAAGCGCCTGAAGAAACTGAAGCGTACACCAGCCGAAACGTCGTAATAATGGCAGTAAAGATGAGGACAACAGTCTGAAAAATGTAAATAGTGTAACTATTAACTCATCTCACAAGTATAGACAAACTAGCAGTATAGCCCGGCGTTGCTCGGATGTAATGAAAGTTTTAAAATTTATCCAGGGTCCTGGAGCTCAGACTCGGCCTAAAGAATATTTGTGTGAAGTTTGGTGAGAATCGGATAAAAATTGTGGATATACGGACAGATAAACAGACACACACACAAACATCTTGCCTTTTATATATATTTATATATTATCGATTTCTGCACTATTGTAAGAACTGCAACCTTGAAACTTCTGAATATCGTTTCTTATGTCTTTGTCTATGAGTGTATCAAATTTGATTAAAATCGGACCATTCCTTCTGTAATATAATAATCTGGCCCAACCCGAGAAGGCTGAGGAAGCGTGGGTGTTTCCGGTCATTGAAAGGAACGGATGTTTGTTTGACCCTATTTCTGACAGATGCGGAAATGACTCTGATAATTACGTAGGCGTCGTGTAGGCGTCGCGTGATCGAGGCAAAAAACCGGAAGAAACAATTTCCGCTTTTGGAAGATATATAAAGACTGCGAAAACACAGATAAGTCAGTCTCGAGAAGTCGAAGAAGAAGCTAGACGAGCTAAGCAGAGAGGCCAGCTCCCGTCGAAACCCCATTAAAAGCGCGCTCTCAATTCTCTGCCCTTGTGCCACACGGTCCATCGTTCATCAATAAAAATATAAGTCATATATTTTTATATACACCCGTGTTTGTTATTTGTCGCTATATAACACTTCTATAACCCGATTTTTTTCGATTATCGATTTTCGATATTCATCGGGGTACCTCGACACAAAACTTAGCAAAGAACACTTGAAGATGCTTATAGTACAACTGTGTAAATTTTCAAGAAAATCGGTTCAGCTGTTTCGGAGTCTATAGGTAACGGACACACACACAGACACACATACACACACACTGACAAAGTTCCATTTATAAATAAGTTTTGATACTGAAGGTTCGGCAGTTTATTCACAAATTTTTCTCTGATTATTAAATCCTTTACACTATCAGCATATGCAAGCTACTGGCACTTGGTATTCCCAATCGGTAACCTATCTGTGTACTGGCCAGGTTCGACGTTGATCGGTAATCATACGGGAACTGGTGCTTCAACTTGATGTGACCGTAAGGCTTCACTTAACCACGCAGATGCCAACACTTTAAAAGTGGGAGCAAGTACATTAGATTGCTTTTTCGTTTACAAGAAAAAACATATCTTTATTTACTTATGATTTTTTTCTCTGACTGTTTTCTCTGTTTTTTATTTAAGAAAAATAAATCGATTTCAGAAAGTTTCCCACAATGCCACATCCAAGGTTCACCCCTGGGCCGATAACATCAAGAAATCACCTCCCTGACAAATCGACTCTTGTGCAATTCGCCCAAGGAACGATTCTGACTTTATTTTATTTTTTTTTTAATCATATCACCCCAAGCAAGGCGGTAACGCCACTGATGCGCAGGGGGCTACGTAAGGGTAAAAAGAATGGAAAAGAGAAAGCCGGAAACCACATCCTAAACAGGAAACAAGGGATGAGCCTCTTCACCTTTTTAATAGATGTGGGTGGAGTGTGAAATACTCATTGTCGGAAATCAAAGATTCTAGCTACTCGACCACGTGTCCTTGTTGTAAATAACAATATCTAATAATAAAGGAGAGTAATTATAATAAAATAATGTAAAGGAAATTATAGCACCTTTAGGAAATGATAATGAAAGTTTTAGGACAGTAAATTACAATAAAAATTATAGGATTATAGGAAATTTTCATGAAAATTACCGGATTTATAGGAAATTGTAATGAAAGTTATAGGAATAAGTGACTGATTTTATTTTATTTACAGCTCTGCGAGAATTTGGAGTGAATTTTAATAAATATAAATATTTTTTATTTTGAAGGTGAATTAATATCCTGGAGTGAATTAATATATTGGGGTGAATTAGTATCTCGAGTTGAATTAATATCTTGGGTTGAATTAATATCTCGGGGTGAATTAATATCTTGGGTTGAATTAATATCCTGGAGTGAATTAAAATCTCGGAGTGAATTAATATCTCGAGGTGAATTAATATCTCGGCGTGAATTAATATCTTGGGTTGAATTAATATCTTGGGTTGAATTAATAACTTGGAGTGAATTAATATTTCGGGGTGAATTAATATCTTGGGTTGAATTAATATCTTGGGGTGAATTAATACCTCGGGGTGAATTAATATCCTGGAGTGAATTAATATCTCGGGGTGAATTAATATCTCGGAGTGAATTAATATTTCGGGGTGAATTAATATCTCGGAGTGAATTAATATCTCGGGGTGAATTAATATCTTGGATTGAATTAATATCTTGGAGTGAATTAATATTTCGGGGTGAATTAATATCTTGGGATGAATTAATATCTCGGGGTGAGATATTAATTCAAGATATTAATTAATATCTTGGGGTGAATTAATATATTGGGGTGAATTAATATCTCGGGGTGAATTAATATCATGGAGTGAATTAATATTTCGAGGGAAATAAATTTCTTGGGTTGAATTAATATCTTGGGTTGAATTAATATCTTGGGATGAATTAATATCTTGGAGTGAATTAATATTTCGGGGTGAATTAATATCTCGGGGTGAATTAATATCTTGGAGTGAATTAATATTTCGGGGTGAATTAATATCTTGGGTTGAATTAATATCTCGGGGTGAGATATTAATTCAAGATATTAATTAATATCTTGGGTTGAATTAATATCTTGGGGTGAATTAATATCTCGGGGTGAATTAATATCTCGGGGTGAATTAATATCATGGAGTGAATTAATATTTCGAGGGAAATAAATTTCTTGGGTTGAATTAATATCTTGGGTTGAATTAATATCTTGGGGTGAATTAATATCTTGGAGTGAATTAATATCTTGGGTTGAATTAACCAAAAATTCCAGGATCAGCTTTAACATCAATTTGGCGCTAAAAACTAAAAATAGGATCATGACCCTCCACAAATTTCTTTCCTTTATTATCTGTTAATCGCCAAACGTTTGAGCTTGTGAATCAAAGCTAGACACCTCAGTCTACACTCCTATTTTAACCCATAGCTACGAGGAGAAAAGTCGGGTTCGTTGCTTTTCCAAGGTCATTTTTTGCAAAAACGGACAATATACACAGCTGGAATTTAAACTCTGTTTTCACCCCCTATTAACCGTGACGCAACACGTTTTATAATATTATTAATAATGATGCCATAGGACGTACTGAATACTGGTAATACTTTTGCAGGTTATTTAACACCGGACATATTTCTTAGATTATGAGAATTGTTTTAGATTATAGAGATTTAACGATACAAGTTATACTAATTAACCCATAGATGGGGAAGAAGGTTATTTGGGCTTAAGTGGATATAACCAACACGACTAGATTCAGACCACGGCTCTCCATCTTCCAATTCTGAGCTGTTATCTATTAGATCACCCACACATCCAAGTTGACAGCAACTGGTATTTCCATGTGGTACTGATGCAGTTTAACTTTGGTGATTATAAGGGAACCGATGTTTCAATGTTATATGGCCGTAAGCACATAAGACTGATAAGAGATTCGTCCTCACAGTTGATTTTAGCAACCATACCATACGATTTTTTTAATTTAAAAAATTTAACTTAATTATTTAAGGTAATTTTGCTCTTTCCTATCTATCTATCTATCTATCTATCTATCTATCTATCTATCTATCTATCTATCTAGCCTAACCTAGCCTCAACATATCTATCTATCTATCTATCTATCTATCTATCTATCTATCTATCTATCTATCTGAGTCTGTTCATATCTATCTATCTATCTATCTATCTATCTATCTATCTATCTATCTATCTATCTATCTATCTGAGTCTGTTCATATCTATCTATCTATCTATCTATCTATCTATCTATCTATCTATCTATCTATCTGAGTCTGTTTATCATCTATCTATCTATCTATCTATCTATCTATCTATCTATCTATCTATCTATGTAGCCTAACCTAGCCTAGCCTAGCCTCAACATATCTATCTATCTATCTATCTAGACTAACCTAGCCTAGCCTCTATCTATCTATCTATCTATCTATCTATCTATCTATCTATCTATCTATCTATCTAGACTAACCTAGCCTAGCCTAGCCTCTATCTATCTATCTATCTATCTATCTATCTATCTATCTATCTATCTATCTATCTACCTATCTATCTATCTATCTAGACTAACCTAGCCTAGCCTACTATCTATCTATCTATCTATCTATCTATCTATCTATCTATCTATCTATCTATCTATCTATCTATCCTAACCTAGCCTCAACATATCTATCTATCTATCTATCTATCTATCTATCTATCTATCTATCTATCTAACGACATTTCTATCTGTCTATTTCTCTATCTATCTATCTATCTATCTATCTATCTATCTATCTATCTATCTATCTATCTATCTATCTAGCCTAACCTAGCCTAGCCTCAACATATCTATCTATCTATCTATCTATCTATCTATCTATCTATCTATCTACTAACCTAGCCTAGCTCTATCTATCTATCTATCTATCTATCTATCTATCTATCTATCTATCTATCTATCTATCTAGCCTACCTAGCCTAGCCTAGCCTCAACATATCTATCTATCTATCTATCTATCTATCTATCTATCTATCTATCTATCTATCTATCTATCTAGACTAACCTAGCCTAGCCTAGCCTCTATCTATCTATCTATCTATCTATCTATCTATCTATCTATCTATCTATCTATCTATCTATCTATCTATCTATCTAGCTCACCCCAGCCTAGCCTAGCCTCAACATATCTATCTATCTATCTAGTCAACCTTGTGCCTAGCCTAGCCTCAACATATCTATCTATCTATCTATCTATCTATCTATCTATCTATCTATCTATCTATCTATCAGTCAACCTAGCCTCAACATATCTATCTATCTATCTATCTATCTATCTATCTATCTATCTATCTATCTATCTAGCCTAACCTAGCCTCAACATATCTATCTATCTATCTATCTATCTATCTATCTATCTATCTATCTATCTATCTATCTATCTAGCTCAACCTAGCCTCAACATATCTATCTATCTATCTATCTATCTATCTATCTATCTATCTATCTATCTATCTATCTATCTAACGACATTTCTATCTATCTATCTATCTATCTATCTATCTATCTATCTATCTATCTATCTATCTAACAGACATTTCTATCTGTCTATTTCTCTATCTATCTATCTATCTATCTATCTATCTATCTATCTATCTATCTATCTATCTATCTAACGACATTTCTATCTGTCTATTTCTCTATCTATCTATCTATCTATCTATCTATCTATCTATCTATCTATCTATCTATCTAACGACATTTCTATCTGTCTATTTCTCTATCTATCTATCTATCTAATTTTGTTGTTTCTTATCTTTGGCATATCCGATTTCCTTGCATCACTACTACTTTGTTTTGGCGGCGGCGGGGGTGCATTAGTAAATAAATTTTGGTTTGGCCACGTGCAACTGAATCTACAGAGAGCGAAACCACGGATATGTGAATCACTGACAAGAAATCCTCCACCACCATAAAAAGTTAAAAATAAAAACAAACCCAACACATAACATTAATCAGAAAACAGATATGAAGGTAAAATAAAGATATTTGTAAGAGTATTATTACCCTGGGCTCCCTGCAGAGACGGGATGTGATACAAGGTCGGTTTTGACGTGGGAAACGCAAGTGTGCGCACCCAGGCCAAGGACAAAAATTACCCAAGCCCCGCAACCTTCGGTTGCACTGGCATCGATATGACTACTAATTCCCCCACCCACACTTTAGCGCAATGGGGATGCAGCTGTTCCCAGGTACTGGTTACCTTACAGTATTTATTTTCTTTAGCTGCGTGTCTGTTTATGGACAGCGTCACAATTGAGTCGTATGCTACTCAAGACGAAACTGAGAGATGATAAACCTTTCCCGGCATGTGCCAAGTAAGATATTTGTAAGAGTCGTTTATAGATAAATGACTATGTCTGTAATAATATCAACATATACTTTCACGGCTTCTGCTTCTATATATTATCGATTTTCTGCACTATTGTAAAAACTGCAACCTTGAAACTTCTGAATATCGTTTCTTATGTCTTTGTCTATGAGTGTATCAAATTTGATTAAAATCGGACCACTCCTTCTATAACCAGATTTTTTCGATTATCGATATTTATCGGGGATACCTCGACACAAAACCTAGCTAAGAACACTCGCAGGCGCTTATAGTACAACTGTGTAAATTTTCAAGAAAATCGGTTCAGCCGTTTCGGTGTCTATAAGTAGCGGACATACACACATACACACACATACACACATAGACAAAGTTTCATTTATAAATAAGTTTAGATGACTATGCCTGTAATAATATCAATGGGTAAAGCAACACCCAGTAATATGACATTGTGGCACTTTTTTTTTACGGCTGATAGCATTTCTATTATTAAAGTATCCCTTTTTTGGCACAAGGATAATTTATTAAAAAAAAGCAAAGAAAAAAGTTTGCTTACTTAATTAATATCTCGGGGTGAATTAATATCTAGGGGGTGAACTAATATCTTGGGTTGAATTAATATCTCGGGGTGAATTAATATCTCGGGTTGAATTAATATCTTGGGGTGAATTAATATCTTGGGTTGAATTAATATCTCGGGGTGAATTAATATCTCGGGTTGAATTAATATCTCGGGGTGAATTAATATATTGGGTTGAATTAATATCTTGGGGTGAATTAATATCTCGAGGTGAATTAATATCTCGGGGTGAAAAAGATAAGGAAGAATACAAAATACGTATCAATCTGTCAGTTAAGTGCCATACATGACACACGCCTGGACGATCATGTCCCTTTCGATCCATGACTGACTAGACAGAAAATTTTGCCTCTGTATGTTGCCATTTATTTTTGCTGTAGACCAGTTGCCAACCAAGGCTATAGAACACAATCTGTCAAGTTACTCATTTAATTGCCACGCGTGATATACGCTCGAGCGATCATGTCTTTTTCAGTCATGATTGATTAGGCATAAGATTTTCCCGCAGCAGGTTGCCATTTCTTTCTGCGGTAGACTGATTGCCAACCAACACTATAGAGCTCAGTCTGTCCTGCTATTCAACCCATAGCTGGAGGGAGGAGAGATGGATAAGTACTGTTCCCAAGGGTATTTGCACGTAGATGAATACAATTGAACTTCGAATTCGGCCTCCCGATTTCTTTGCACAAAGCTAGCCCTAAATGTCAAACTCCCTTCTTCTGTTCATAACTTTGACGACTCGAAAAGAGTGGGATTGGTTTGAACCCCATGGGCGTGGAATTCTCTCACTGATGGATTGTCCTTGTTTCAATTTTTATATAACGCGAAAATGCGTCAAAACTGGAAATGCGTTGTCAGTACACTTCCAGATTAATTGGCGCGCCTGGCTTCGGGAGATTGAGGCAAGCCACTAATTTGTGATGGCAAGTCGTTGACTGAACTATTCAGGTTCATACCCTCAGTCTATATCTCCTCACCCCGGCCCACTGAAATAAAATGAGGAAAAGAAACCTAAGAAAATTGTCTGTAGTTCATTCAGTCTGTTAATGCAACGCTGGGGCCGAGGAATTTGCTGGAAGACAACGAGAAGCCATAGATGACACGCAACGCAAGAAGGACCTGATCTTGAATGCTAGCGGGAATGCTTACGGGCATTTTTCAGTGCGCTTGTGTAGCTACCGACTGTGACACAAGGTCAGTTTAAAATGGTTTTAATGGCAATAAAGTGTGAAAATTGCTCAAGCCCTCTCGTCACTTCTAGTTTTGGTGACGCCTTAGGCACCGGGCAATAAACACAGCTCTTCTGTCAAAAAGGGAAGTACTGTCTGGGAGAAAAGCCTCCTGGATCTTGAGCTTAATATTTTTTAAAACTTTCCCGCATAGGCTTTCGGTTACAGTAGCTTTATATGCACTATTTGGCAAAATTCACACCAGCTCGATGTGTATTTAATTGGTCAGGGGAATTTGTGCCTTGAATTCAGCTACCGACGTGCTTTTATTTATTTATTTATTTATTTTTAATATCAGTAACCTATTCTTTGATCACGTCAGCCATGACTTTTTGTTTAATCAAACAAAATTGCTTTAAGTCTTTTAATGTGTTATATAACACATTAAAAGATTTAAATTTGTCCTGACTTAATTTTGCATAAAGTTTCAGGGACGGAAACGAGTTTTATTCAGTAATAGCAATGACACCTGGCAATGACACCTGGCAATGACACCTGGCTATACCTGTGACATGTACTTATCCCTTAATCTGCTACGCTAGGCACTCGTTTCTCTCTTTGAGACATTTGCAATTGCTTTAAAACGGTTTAAGCAAAATTGTCATAAAGTATGTGGTAGCTGATTATTTCATATACAACTTGTTATATAATGAACAATAATATTTGTACTTTCGAAATATATTAAAAATGTTATCATTGCTTACTTCACATTATACATTACTTACTACATTCCAAGCTGTGATCTAAATGCTAAGGGCGTTACCGCTTTCAGAACAGGAAATAGCCTTTTTAATTTAATTTAATTATTTAATACGCAATTATTTACAGACGGACTACACTCATCAACGTTGTTGACATAATATAAACTTCGAAGTGAGTAAAACGCTATTGTATGTATGGCTGGCAACTTGTATCCAGGGATGCCTGTCTACTCAAACAGCTAGCTAATCTGCATTGCAGACATCTGCATTTGTGCTTGTTCCACCCGCGCAGAGCCCGCCTATAGTTTATGTTGCAGCTATGCTAAGCGGACCTTAGTTACAGTTTCTGGGAGAGAGCTCGTTATCTAGCATGAAAACAGTCTGAATAAGAACAAGACGCTTAAAATTTCGGTCACGGTGACATGTGACTTCGCTCTAGCAGAAACATTGACGGCTCCCAAAAGGTCCTGTCTACCCATTTTCTCTCACAAGGTTTGGGTCAGTTCGTGGTATTGGTTTAAGGCACTTTCCAAAGGTGCTGAACGCTGGGGTCATCTCTGCCAGACCGGTAATATCAAGAAGTCACTCTCCGGATAAATTGAACATAGTGACATTCGAAACCTCATGGTCAAAAAGAGAACGTTCTAACCACTCGGCCAAGCATTAATTTTGAATCAATTCCAGTTTTGCAAGGAGAATTGAATATAGTTATTTATTTGACAGTAGTTTTTAGTTATTTTATCTTAAGTTGTTAGTAAGTTATTTAGTCTTAAGTTGCTAGTAAGTTTCGACTAGTTTATTTTTATTTTACTTACGCCCAGTAGTAGTACACATAATGATCTTAAGCTGTTTAAATACAGTAAATGAAGCATTGTCATTATTGGTAATTTTGGATAATTTTGGTTTTGTCTCATATTCTTAGTTTGATTGAACCAAGTATTACTGATATCTGCAATAGGCATAAATTGTCGTTATATATTAGATGAAGTTTTGGCATTATTGTTAATTTTAGATAATTTTGGATTTGACTAATATTCTGAGCTTGATTGAACCAAGTAGTACTAATATTTGCAATAGGCATAAATTGTCGCTATATATTAGATGAGGGTTTGGCATTATAAATTTTTTTTTTATTGATTTCATAACATAATTTTCATATTTTACGCCAATTAAAAGGCTTAATATGACACATTGGAACACAATATTTTAGAAATTATCACCCTAGACAACAACTTTTCTTGTATTTCTCACCCCCGTACACACACACACACACACACACACACACACACACACACACACACACATATATATATATATATATATATATATATGCATGCCCGATTAAATAAATTTCAAACATGTTGTCTGCTATTTTAAAATAAAATCCGTTTATACTCACGGATAATCTTTCGCGTATTATAATTGAAAGATGTAAGAAATAACCTGTAACTTTAACAGATGATTTTAGTGTTCATTTCTCGATGTTCCCGAGTACTTTCAATCTCTTTCTAAAATCATTTTATTTGATGTGAGTGTGATAACAAAAAATAACCTCAAAAATGTGTTGCTAAAAATTACTGTAAATTTTCTTTTTTCGTCAAATATAACGGTTGACAAAAAGTTTATCGTATATTAGAACGGGAAAATTATCTTAAATGGAATGTTTTATATATTGTAATGACATGGTCATGCACGTGCTAAAGCATGAAAAAACTGTTCTTTTTACAAACGTTTTAGAACATTACTACAATATTCATAGCTGATTCTATTAATTGACGGTTTAGGTTTTTTTTTACTGAATATTGCCTCAAGAATGTGTAGTTTGCATTTGTTGTTTTCTTGGTGTTAGGAGAGTTGTGTCATCGATCATTATTTTTTATATTGTGAATGTAGACCAAAATGATGTTTTTAGATGTCTAGCAATGGATATATATATATATATATATATATATATATATATATATATATATATATATATATATATATAACCAATAATAACTTATTAATCGTAAGATATACGTTCTAGACCCGAAAAACGATTTTGTCGTTCAATTAACCCCTTTCTTTCTCTCTCTCTCGGTCTCCCCTTCCTCTCTTTCTCACCCTCTCTCTCCCTTTCTCTCTTTCTTTCTCTCTCTCTCTCTCTCTCTCTCTCTCTCTCTCTGTATATATATATATATAATAATAATAATATTTATTAATAAATTATAACATTGATATGTTATAATATCACTACAAAAGTAGCTATTTTGTTTCGACACTTTTTGTGTCTTATCAAGTGATGTGGTTATTTCAAAATGAATGGCTTTAAAAGGTTAAGAACAAGCAAGACCTCTTTCATCAGGGAGGCATTATTGTATGTACAATGTGGACCAATCAGAGTAAAGCAACTTTTACTTTGGAGAATATGTGGGAAGACTTAAAATTAATCTTGGTGGGCATTGGTATTAAAATTTTATAAAATTAAGATCAGCATTATTAATTAACTATTATATCTACTAAATTTTTAAAAATAGTGTTTCTTTGGATGGGGAATATTATTCCACCCATACTTGGTTATATATATATATTTTATATATATATATATATATATATATATATATATATATATATATATATATATACTGTTAAATATAACCGACAATGAATAGCTATTAAGTTTAATCATGAGCCGTTCTAAACATCGTATTTTAGCTTTAATTTCAGGTGAAAAAAAAAGAAAAAAAAAAGAAATTAAAGCCAAAATACGATGTTTAGAACGGCTCATGATTAAACTTAATAGACATTCATTGTCTGTTATATTTAGCAGCATACGTTTAGAAAATTATCTGCTGCCTCGATACACTAAATACACACACACACACACACACACACACACACGCACAAACATATATATATATATATATATATATATAGATAGATAGATATGGTAATATTTTTCTTATGAGTTTATAATAAAATCATAGTCTTCTGCAGCACAATAGCCGTTGTGTTTCGGTACTATCTTACCTCGTCAGCAGTAAAATATTTTCTGTTAGGAATCATTATATATAGAAACTTAAAAGCAGCACAATTGTTATCATATCCAGACAGTTAAATTTATTAATTCTCAAATCTTTTCATAATTAATTTATTTCGGTTAACTGATAAGCAACGGCAACGGCAACCTACTGCGGGATAATCCTCTGCCCAGTCAGTCATGTCTCTTTCGAGACATGATCGTCCAATCGTGTTTCACGTAAGGCACTTAACTGACTGACTGATAAATCACCTACTAAGGCAACTACATATGTCTGACGTGCATTGTATTTTAAAGAATAACTTTCCCGTCTATATTTCTGAGATGAAGTAGTATTTACAGTATTGACTTTATTCGGACTATTGTCTTCATCTTTGTTGCTATTTGTACGACGTTTTGGCCGTTGTATGCTCCGGCCTTTTTCAGATGCTAGGAATTTCGAACCGGGCCCTTTATTACAATTACTGGGGTATATGATCTTCACTTTTGCGTAGAGCTTCTTCCGGTAGTCATGAGTTATCTCCCTCTAGCCCTGTAAGTTACTTCTTCACCACTGCTGTAGCCTGGTATTGAACGCAAAACTCTTTGGGTCAAGTCACAGGAACTAACCAAGGGCTATATCAATGTGTCCTTAAGGACAAGAAAAACTGAAATTTTGGGACTTATATACCTGATGTTCAGTATCCCTTTTTTTTTTTTACCAGAGTTCATATTGCAATTTTTTTATGTTAATTGTTTTCTCAAGTATTTTTTTATGTTAATGATATTCTCTAGTATTTGTAACGTTGTACAAATGGCAACAAAGATGAGGAAAATAGTTCGAATAATGTAAATACTGTAACTTTCCCGATTTTGTCATTTTTTCACTACTTGAAATGAAAAGTAACTTAAAGAAACGTCTGTAACAGTTTCACGAGGATAAGGCGATAACATTTCAGATGTGCCAAGTGTTACATATGTGTATATTCAATTTATTTCATCACTGACCAATCAAAACGGACGCGTTTCTAGTCATTTTCAATTCTCTACCCTCCTTATCCTTTCAATCAAATTCCTTCTATCCATCATGACCTGACATACTATTGGTTAATTGAAAAAAAAGCTTTCCGAAAACAAGCACCTAACTGTCTAGATTTGGTAAAAATTGTGTTTTTAAGTTTCTATACATGATGATTCCTAAGAAAAAAACAATTCAGTGCCTGACGAGGTGCTAGTAAGATAGTTGATTTTCTAAGCGCCTCTTAGATGTGGCACAAGGCTGTATGTATGGGGTACCCAGTGAGGATCGAACTCATTACTCAGTTGTAATAAGTTCTAGCGAGTCAAGCTTGTTAACCATTACACCATACAGAGGTGTTAATAAGATAGTACCAGAACACAATTGGTCTTGTGTTGCAGTAAACTGTTTTTATTACTAACTTAAAACTATTACCATATATAATTTTCTACTAAATATTGAGCACTCTTAATAAAGCAAATCACTACAATTAGTGGACTGCTAACTAATTTGTTTGTACTATTTTGTTTATATATATATATATATATATATATATATATATATATATATATATATATATAATTTGTGTATTTAGGCAGCAAAGTTTCTTTTACACATATCAGATTAAATAAATTGCAAATATTGTGTCTGCTTATTCTTTAATAAAATCTGTTCATACTCACGGATAATCTTTCGTGTATTATAATTGAAAGATGTAAGAAATGAGCTGTAACTTTGACAGATGATTTTATTGTTCATTTCGCGATGTTCCCAAGAACTTTCAATCTTCTTCCGAGATCATTTTCAGAGGCATGAGTTTTGTCGAGATACATTTTCCCAAGGGACATTTGAATTGATATATAATGTTGGTTTTGCGTAATACATCAGTTGGTGAGGAGGTGTCATTGCGGATAATTAAATTAGTCCGACAAAATGGATTTATAAATGCAATAACAAGAAGTCTTACATTACATATGTCTGACAATTCGTCCATCTCTAGACATCTAGAACAACATTCCTGTTTACATTCACAATATAAAAAATAACGATCGATAACACAACTATCCTACACCAAGAAAACAACAAAAGAAAACTACAGATCCTCGAAGCAATATCCATTAAAAAAACTTAAGCCGTCAATTAATAGAATCAGCTATGAATAAAAAGAACAGTTTTTTTATGTCATAGTTATGCACGTGTTTTAACACATGCATGACGATGACATTACAACATTTAGTCATTATCTGCTAATGGCTAAAATTATAGTCGAAAGAGCTCGAACGTACAAAACCTTCGGACAATTCTTATATGATTTGAACACATGAAAAATTAAATAAAAAAATGATAATACCTTGTCTGTCATTTTTGATGAAATGTAAAGTTAATAGTTATCTCCTATCTCACTGACTTTCATCCCCTCTGTCATGCTCCTTTCTTCGTTCACTCTACTCTAATCAGTATTCTTATCATTCTCTTACCCATCTCCTGAATCCCCTATAACCTGACACTATTTCTCATAACATTCCTCCTATGTAACCCCCTTCGCACCAGGGGCAGTAAAATGCCTTGTTTGGGGCGATATGATTATAAAAAAAAAATAGATAGATAGATAGATAGATAGATAGATAGATAGATAAGAACGGACTGAGATAGATAGATAGATAGATAGATAGATAGATAGATAGATAGATAGATAAGAATGAACGGACTGAGATAGATAGATAGATAGATAAGAACGGACTGAGATAGATAGATAGATAGATAGATAGATAGATAGATAGATAGATAGATAGAGGATAGATAAGAACGGACTAGATAGATAGATAGATAGATAGATAGATAGATAGATAGAATCACCAGGAGTTTAAATGTAAAGTCAATAGTCATCTCCTATCTCACTGACTTGCATCTTCTCTCTCATGCTCCTTTCTCCGTTCACTCCACTATCATCAGTATTATCATCCTTCTCTTACCAACCTCCTGAAACCCCCTATAACCTGTCACTCTTTCTCATAAGTTTCCTCCTATGTAATCCCCTGCGCACCAGGGGCAGTAAAATGCCTTGCTTGGGGCGATGATTATAAAAACTAACCTCCCAACAAAAAAATAAATAAATAAATAAATAAATAAAAATCATTAAAATATCGTTTCTTGCAATATCACGGTTGATAAGCAACGCCGATGCTGGTAAGTACCTATATGGGTGACTACTTTGGAATACCGGTGCGGTAAGCTTGGATGTGCGATAAGAGTGTAATGGATAACGGCTCGAATTCCAGTAACAATCAGGTTTGTTATATTCTCTTTCAAGAAAATGTCCTTTGGAACGGTTTGAATCCACTTCTTCACCAAACTAAAATTTAATTAGTAATAATTATCATTAAATCATTATTATAAAAAAAAAAATTATCACAATCTAAAAATATTTTCTAGCTTTAAACAACCCCCAATGAGTTGATAAACAGTAGGACACATATCGATCAATCAGTTAACAATCTTTTGACAAACGCCTTTTTTACTTCCGCTTAGAACTGCTCCGCCAACTTTTGTTCATCCTGGATAGTAGACACAATGTTAAGAGAGAATATAAATCTCCGTGATTTTAGATATAAGAAGATAAAAAGGAAGGTGGTATTGAATAATGACTGACTACGCAGATGCCGACGCTTGAAAAGTGTGAGTAAATCCATCGCCACATGCTTGAAAGAGTTAAACGTATTTGATAAATTAAATTGCTTTTTCTGTTTTAAGGTACTTGAAAGAACGTTTATTTATTTGTGTTTTTTTAAAATAGTTTTGTCTCTGGCTCCACTGCCTTTTATTTAAGCAGAATATATTTGTTGCTATAATTCGGCAAAGAGAGAGAAGTGGAGTGGAAAACATGAAATCAAAGACAGGCCAGTTCAACAGTTTTCTTAACTTTGCCTCGTTTTCACATGAAGACTTCGATTCACTTTGATGAATCCCTTTAGCATATTAAGAACGAGGGTATCGGGAGTCTAATGATCTCCTTTTGTTCTTCTTTCAAGCCCTATTGTGTTTGTCAGCAACAGGCTGACGTCAAAACAACTGGAGGAGTTCTATGCCCTTCAAAGGCCAAAGACAAAAAGAAAAAGGAGAAAGGAAATATAGAACTGTTTTCAAAGTGCAGAATGTAGTTATGGAATATGACTCATGAATTTGAATGTTCCTACTACTCTACAAGCAGAGCACTACGACCAAAAGGTTAAATAAATTGCCAGAATTGTGGGTTAAATCAGATATCTTTTTTAAAGATTCATGATTTTGTAAGCTTTACCTGATTCCCTTTTAAAACGAACAATTATTTCTAGATATATAGGCCAATTGTATGAATTTTTTAAATTTAAATTTTTATTTTGTTTGCATTTCTGTTTTACAGGTACACCTCCCCTTACATCGGTAATTCATTCCAGAAGAGGCGACTTAAGCCGAAAAACAACTTAAATCGAATTTACTTGTCTTCAAATTTACTTGCCATTAGGATAAACCACAAATAACCATTCCGAGTTCTCTATTTTATTTATAAATGCATTTTTAATAATATATGGTCAATAGGAATCTATTTTAAGCTTACAAACAAATAATGTTTAGTTTTTAATATGGCACAGAAAAAAGTAATCTAAATTTACAAATACACATGCGTACATACTTGTAAATGTAAATGTTTACAATTTGGCGATCTTTACAGTACATTGCGGACTCTTGATTTTTGAATGTGGTTTCGTCTAAGACAATATAAAATAAAATGGTTTTGTAAGGTTAAATAACAAATACAGTTATTTAAATTGTTATTGCGATAATAGAAAAAAAGAATGTATTTAAATTTACCAAAATTTACATTAAATTTGTTTATTTACATGGTGGACGTAGATAATTTGTCAGCATCAAAAGCTGATTCTGGCTGTGGTTGTTGTTCGATACATCTTTTAATAAGAAAATGATCGAGAGTTCCTTGAATTGTGTTCTTTTTTTTAAGGATTACAGATGTTTTCATAGTTCATTCTCTAGGATTTATGATAATAATATTAGCATTTACTGAAAATGCTGGCCTCTTGTGCAAACTGCGGAGCTATGGGATAACTGGACATCTGTTTGACCTCATCCAGTCTTTCCTCTCTAACCGCACATTGAAGGTGGTATTAAATGGGCATGCCTTCCAAAACTACCATACGAACGCGGGCGTCCCTCAAGGTTCCATCCTAGGTCCCACGCTCTTTCTGATCTACATTAATGATCTCCCCGACACCATTAGATCCCAAGTTGGCATGTATGCCGACGACACAACAAACTACTCTCGCATCGATCAGAAACCAGGTCTGGACGACAAAGTGAACCTCGCTGCCGTACTTGAAAGGGACCTCCAATCCGTAGTGGCCTGGGGTAGGAAATGGTTGGTAAATTTCAATGCCTCTAAAACAAAGCTGTTATCAACTAACCACCATAGACAATCGCATCTACCTCCCATTAGCATGGGACAGGCTAGCCTCCCAGAGAGTAAAATACTACGCCTCCTTGGCCTTACACTCTCGGCGGACCTCAAATGGAATGACTATATTGAATCCATTGCCAAATCTGCTGCTATGAAAGTCGGCTCCCTGTGCAGGGCCCGGAAATTTTTCCCACCTGAATCTATTCTGCACATATACAAATCTACCATCTGCCCGTGTATTGAATATTGCTGCCATATCTGGTCGGGTGCCCATGCTGCTCTCCTTGGGCTTATTGACAAAATACAAAGGAGGATCTGTAACGTGGTTGATACTGACTTGGCAGACCGGCTGCAGCCGCTCTCTCACCGGCGTGATGTGGCTTCCCTGTGCCTCTTCTACAAGTACTTTCATGGCTTCTGCTCCTATGAGCTTAGATCACTGGTGCCGCCTAAGCACGAATTTACACGGGATACTAGATTAGCAACTAGGTCCCACCCTTTTACAGTTAAACAAATAAGATGTAACCGTAAATTCTACTCGAATAGCTTCTTTTCTCGCGCTTCCCGCCTGTGGAACTCCCTTCCACAAGTCTGCTTTCCCAACAGTTACAATCTCCAGGTGTTTAAATGTAGGGTCAATAGACACCTCCTATCACACTAACTCCCAACTATTCTCACAACCCTCTCATCTACCCAACCCTCATTCTCGGTATACTTACCCGCCTATCACCCACCCTCTGACATTTCCTATATTTAATCAGCCTTTCTCCACTCTACGTAGCCCCCTGCGCAGTAGTGGCAGTGACATGCCTTGCTCGGGGTGAAACGCTTATAAAAAATTATATATACTTATTTTAATTCTCAAGTGGAACCACTACATTGAGTCAATAGCTAAATCCACTGCTAGGAAGGTCGCGTCACTATGTCAGGCCAGGATGTTTTTTGCGCCTGAAACCATCCTGCATATATATACAAATCAGCCATTCATCTGTGCATGGAGTACTGCTGCCATATATGGTCTGGTGCCTCCGCTGTTCACCTCGGTGTTCTTGACAGGCTCCAAAGGAGAATCCGTAATGTGATAGGTACCGACTTGGCAGCCCGACTACAGCCGCTTTCTCACCGACGGGATGTGGCCTCCCTTTGTCTGTTCTATATATACTTTCATGGCTTCTGTTCCATCGAACTTAAGTCACTGGTGCCTTTGCAATAGGTGTTTATTCGTGCAACCAGACTGGCAACTGGGTCTCACCCATTCACAGTGAGATCAACCAAATTCAGACGAGAATTCTACTCCTTCAGCTTCTTGTCTCGCACTTCCCGCCTGTGGAACTCGCTTCCTTATTCTTGCTTTCCTGACGGCTACAACCTCCAGGAATTTAAATGCAAGGTCAATACTCATCTCTTAACCACTTGACCCTAGTTCTTTCCTCACCACTCTGTATATCCTTTCCTTTCTCTCCACCTCTGCAATTGTCATCACACCTGTGTTCCCTTCCTTCCCTTGTTCCTTTCTAACTGGTTTGTCCTTCTCTTCACTCACTTCTATCTAATCTTTAATCTTATGTAGCCTCCTGCACATCACTGGCGTTACCGCCTTACTCCGGGTGATATGATTTTATATATATATATATATATATACTTTTATTCTTATTTATTGTACAATAACATGATTTTATGTGCTTTTAACTCTTTTCTAGTGATATTATCACATCAATATTTGTGGTAGACAGACGTAAAGTTGAGTAAAAATGACTTAAACTTGGTTTTTATTTTTCTTCATATTTTTTGACAAACGACGTATAATCGGGAACGATGTAACCGAGGTATACGTGAACGTATTTTCTGGAAACAGATCGATTTAATTTCTCCGCATATAAAATTATATACATGTTTTAGAAGATTATATTTCACAAAACAAAACAAAAAAAATTAAATTTTCTGGTTTATTTAAAAAATTAATGGAAATGATAATTTTAGGCAAATAATTTCAGCTCAATAAAGTTATCAAAGGTTGAGTCTGAAAAAACAAATTTAATAATTACTTTAAGTCTTTAGTATCTACATATATTGTACATTTATATTTTCCATTTTTAAAAGAGTTATTTTGTTCCCCACATTTTCTACCCTGAGTGGTGTCTTCAGGCGATTTTTAATAACTGATTTTACCGTTTATCGTCTTTCTTTTTAACAACGCTCTTGTAACGGTGTTTTATTTGAACGTTCACGTCTCAGGGAATTTATGAACGCGTGAGTTTTAAATTAAAACGGATGATGGCATTTTCATCCATGGTTGTATGAATCTAAGAGGTATTTCTTAGTGTGGATGTATTTAGTCATAAATTCTGTTCTTTCATTTAACAGTTCGTCTTTATTAATATCATAATATCATAATTTCTAATTTTTCTACTTGGCAGAGTCTACATATTTTCCAGTGTTGTAAGGCTTGGCTGTTTTTACAATGCTCCATGTTATGTCTGGGTCTTTTCCATATTTTGATTTCAATTTCCACACGTGGCTAACCAATTTTGTATTGTTTTTTAATTTTTCTATTTTTAATGTAGACCTGTGATTAAACCACCTGGTCTTAAAGGTGTCTTTCGTTGAGCCCAAATGTATTTTGTTTTGGCCATCTGGGTCATGTACCTCTGCCTTGTAAATTTTTTTTTTATAATCGTGTCCCCCAAGCAAGGCATTTTACTGCCGCTGTTGTGCAGGGGTTTACATAGGAGGAATGTCATGAGGAGTGAGAGGTTGCAGGGGGTGTCAGGAAGACAGTAGGAGAGGGAAGAGAGTACTGATGAGAGTGAGGCGGATGTAGAAAAGCATTAGAAAGAGGATGTAAGTTCGTGAGATAGGAGATGACTTTACATTTAAATTCTTGGAGATTGTAACTGTCAGGAAAGCAAGTATGCGAAAGAGAATTCCACAGGCGGGAAGTGCGAGAAAAGAATCTGATGGAGTAGAATTTGCGTTTACAATTTATTGGTTTTACAGTAAAAGGGTGGGACCTAGTTGCTAATCTTGTGGCTCGAGGAAATTCGTATATAGGAAGTACCAGTGAGCTAAGTTCATCGGAGCAGATGCCGTGAAAGTATTTGTAGAAGAGATACAGGGAAGTCACACTGCGTCGGTGAGAAAGCGACTGTATCCTAGCTGCCAAGTCGGGATCGATCACATTACAGATTCTCCGTTGGATTCGGTCGAGGACATCTAAGTGGATAACAGGAGCACTGGACCAGATATGGCAGCAAAACTCAACGCACGGGCGGATGGTAGACTTGTATATTGTTTGGGACGGGAAAAACTTCCTGGCCCTACACAGAGAACCTACTTTCTTAGCAGCGGATTTTTTTTTTTTTTAATCATTTCACCCCGAGCAAGGCGGAAACGCCTCTGATGTGCAGGGGTTACATAAATGTAAAAAGATTAATTAGAAAAGAGTGAGGAGTACAAGTTAGTTAGGAAGGAACAATAGAAAGCTGAGAAAGCAGGTGCGATGACAGATACATAGGTGGAGAGAAAGTGAAGGTTATACAGGGGAGGGGAGAGAGCTAGAGGCCAGTGGTTAGTAGATGAGTATTGACTTTGCATTTAAATTTCTGGAGGTTGTAGCCATCAGGAAAGCAAGATTACGGGAGTGAGTTCCACAGGCGGGAAGTGCGAGAGAGGAAGCTGCAGGAGTAGAATTGTCGTCTGTATTTGGCTAACCTGACTGTGAATGGGTGGGACCCAGTTGCCAGTCTGAATTATTCCACTTGAGATCTGGTGTGAGAGTTAACCCGAGAAGGCGCAGTGTTTCGCTTTCAGGGAGAGAAGCCTAATCCATGTAAATGGGCGGGAGGAACGATTGTCTGTGGTGGTTATTAGATAGCAGCTTCGTTTTGGAAGCATTAAAATTTACGAGCCATTTCTTACCCCAGTCCACCATGGATTGGAGGTCTTTTCAAGCTCGGCAACGAGGTTTGCTTTGTCGGCTTCGATAGATTTTTGATCGAGACATTTATATGTTATATTTTGTACGTTTATATTGAAACAATTTCTATGAAGACTTTTTGTTAAATTCAACTGACAAGGTTTTCTAAATTTCATTTATACTTTTTATGATCATTTTCTATTTCGAATAAGACGCACATCCGCAAATGCGTATCAAACTTATTTTTAAAAAATCGGAATTTTTATTGAGAAAGGAGACAGGCATGCCAGAAAATACTGACTTTTAATATTTTTCCCTTCACAATTCCATTTTGTTAAAAGACCTATTCATATACAATAAATATTATTAGTCGTATTATCAATATTTTCGTTTCTTTTATTTCTTCATCCGCCTATTATATCTATCTATCTATCTATCTATCTATCTATCTATCTACACTACCGGCCATAATTATTAGGCCACTCCAAGTTTTAAAAAATTATGTATTCCCTAATACTTTTTAGTATTTATTTCCAATTGAATAATTGTAAATGAAAACAGAATGGTTCTTTTGTTAATACTGCAAAATAACATGTGCATCAAATAAATTTATAAATATTTAATAATTACCTATATTGAAGTTTTATCAAAGAATGAAGAAAATTTAGGGTGATTCAGTCGAGATCATTTTTGCTTCTATGCTTTGTAAAATTTTGCAAAATAATAATAACAAAGAGAATAATTCTATTTTCATTTGACAATAAATACTAAAAATATGAATGAAATACATCATTCCTTTTACAAAAACTTGAGTGGCCTAATAATTATGGCCGGTAGTGTACATACCTAAATATATTTGTACATACATATATATATGTACACACACGCACACACACACACAGATATATATATATATATATATATATATATATATATATAGCGTGTTTCTCGAAAATATACTTACATTTTATATGACAATATATGCAGTGTTTAAGATTAAGAATTATGTATGTTTATTGATTTGCAAATCTTAAATAAGATTAAAAGCATGTTTATAGATAATTCTGATTGACGACGAAGTGAAAAAGCGATTATATTTTTGGGTGGTCAATATATCTCACTAACAATTGATTTACTTCCAGTTTCATTTTCTTTCATGTCGTTTTATCGATGTTAATATTAAATTTTGTAATGCCGAAAAATATAGCCATCCGAATTTCGAGGAATCTGAAATCAGCCACTACAAAATGCTGTAGGAGAATAAATCAAAATGTCCTTAAATTATAGTAATTAATACTTTGAGCGACGTTTGTTAATTAAAATGACAACCGGCTTTAATTGAAGAAATATTAGTGTCTGCGAAAAGCAGAAGAGCGGTTCCTTGATTATACAAGTCGACTCGTCCCAATATGTTCACAAAGTGTAAATAAGAGTTAAAAAGATCGCCTGATTACATCGAAATCGAAGCAAAGGCCATAATTACACCGTAAAATTTGATTGGAAATCATTGTGTATAAATCGTTGTGATGAATAAGTGTATAAATAAATAAATAAATAAAAACACATTCAAGATAAAAGTGATATGTTGTTCATAATGGATGCTTGCCAATCAAGCCAATTATGTGATTTGTTAGAGGTAAGATCGGAAATAGACTGATTGAATGAATAAAAAACTGGAACTTTTAGATAAGTGCGTAGGTTTACGAAATGAATTCAAGGGTGGGAATGGAACGAAAATTAGAGAGAGATGGTGCATTTTGGCGGGTGAATGAAAAGGGAAAAGAAAGAGAGTTAATGTTGAATCAATCAACAAATCAACTGCTGAGATAATTCAGAGAGAAATACAAGATCAAGTATATGAGAGAGAGAGAGAGAGAGAGAGAGAGAGAGAAAAGAAAGTGAGAGTTTAAAATGATGAATGACGACTGTGTGATTTAAGGGTGTAAATTTTGATTAGCTAAAAAAAAATTGGTTTAAACGAGTCAAAGAGATCAAATTGGAAGATAATCAAAGGGTTAAGGGATAACTTATTTTTAGTATTACAAAGGATGAACTTCGGATATTTTATCCACAATATTGATACAGGTGTACATCCTTTTAATCCTATATATATATATATATATATATATATATATATATATATATATATATATGCATATATATATATAACAGTAAGAACAAATAGAGGAGAGTTCCACAGCTCGTAGCATTTACTTTTTAAAAGTGCTCAATACAAAGTAGAGCAATACATTATTGTAATATTTTAATTAAAAGAGATTATAATAAAAGCATTTTGCATCGCTACACAAAAGCTTTCATATTTCAGTACTATGAATTGTGTACTTCGTCAGGCGATGGTTGATCACTGGTGATAAAAAGGATCCTCATGGAAATTTAAAAACAATTCTCTAGTTTTTTCCGACAGTTAAAGAGGGTGGCTTAAGGACAGTATTAAAAATGTTTTTGTGCGTATGCCACGTTGAACAAAAAAATCTTTTTAAATTTTCATAATAATCTTTTTTATCGCTAGTTACCACATATATATATATATATATATATATATATATATATATATATATATATATATATACGAGTATAGGGTACGTATGGATGTAATAATATATAATATTCCATATACAAAGAAACAATATTCTTAAAAAGTGCTCAATAAAAAGTAGACCTAATATTTATTCAGAATTTATAACATAGATATGTTATATTATAACAAATAATGTGATATTATTATGTGATATAATGTGCTATTATATCCATGTTATAATTTCTGAATATATATATATATATATATATATATATATATACGCATCGCTTATTCAGTAATGAATTAGAGCACTCTGGCTACTGGTGTATGATACATCATACACTAAAAGTCTGCCTCCTTCTACCGAGCGCCCATAGCTCAGAGGTAGAATCGCCGACTGACGCCAATTCAGTCGGATTTCAATCCTGGGTTAAAAGCAATCGGATGTCTGACCGTACTGATGAGCTGTGATACAGCGAAACAGATCTGTTTGCGGATGACTATATATATATATTAATATGTTAGCCGACTACACTCATTTTCTGAACACGTCCGTCTGCTATGATGACTCTCCAAATATCCACTCCGTGTTGTAGAGGCTTGCTCAGTCATATTTGCGTTTGTTCAATACCTACATAAATCATATGTGGCTTTTTGCAACTATTTAGAGCAGACTTTATTTACAGTCTCTTGCAGCTCTTATTCTGACAGTAGTTTAAAGAGTTCTGATATAGTCAAATCCTCGGTCACGATCACTTAATGCTATTGCAACAATCGATGGCATCCGAAGAGTTACGGATGCCGGATTTAACTCAGAAGGCTTTGGTCAAACCGTGGTATGGTTTTCAGACATTTTCTAATTGTGAGGTACGTTGCAATCATACCCGCTCCAGACTGATAACATCACGAAGTCACCTTTATAACAATTTGACCAGTTTCATAGACGGGAACATTACAAACTATCCATGCAAATCCCCCTCACACACACACACACACACACACACACATATATATATATATAAGCATGAGATGTAGAAATAGAAGAATCCAAAGGAGTATCCTGTACATACAGTGGTAGGATAACTGTCTAAGAGAGCTCTAAATATATATGTATATAAATACTTATAAAGCATATATAAAAAAAATTAAGGCAGACAGGTTATTTCATGATAAATCGGAAATGTCGGCCTATTTCAGGCGAACCATCATCAGCTTCCGTCTTTATTGTACAGAAGATTTTACACGATTTTATTGTACAGAAGATTTTACACGAGCTCGTGTAAAATCTTATACAGGCCTATATTAGCCGAATCATCATCAGCTTCTGTCTTTATTGTACAGAAGATTTTACAAGAGTTCGTGGAAAATCTTCTGTACAATAAAGACAGAAGCTGATAATGGTTCGCCTGAAATAG
This sequence comes from Ascarosepion bandense, assembly GCA_037127315.1. Classification (NCBI taxonomy): domain Eukaryota; kingdom Metazoa; phylum Mollusca; class Cephalopoda; order Sepiida; family Sepiidae; genus Ascarosepion; species Ascarosepion bandense. The sequence continues at coordinate 687,369 of JBBBDQ010001989.1, read as the reverse complement.
GCCATACTCCCTATTTATCATGAAATAACGTGTCTGCCTAAATTTTTTCTTATATATATTCATTTATTGAACTTTTGTTATTACAATGGTTCATAAAAGCATAATATCATTACTCAAAAATTTTCATGTTCCAGAACAAAACCGTTCCTCTTCAGGTGATATATATATATATATATATGCATATATATATATATATATATATATATGCATACATATATATATATATATATATATATATATATATATATATATATTCCATTTGTAAACGATATATTACGCGACCTAGGTTTCTACTCTGAGTGGTGTTTTCAGGCGATTTTTAATAACTGATTTTACCGTGTTCTTTAGGAACGCTCACGTAACGGTGTTTTTTAAACGCTCACGTGGTAATATAATTGTACAATATAATTGTACTGATCACATTTTAAGACCCAATATAACACAATATAATATAATTGTATTGAACACTTTTTAATATGCCACGTGAGCGTTAAAAAACATCGTTACGTGAGCGTTCTTAAAGAAAACGGTAAACGGTAAAATCAGTTATTGCAAATCGCCTGAAGACACCACTCGTGGTAGAAACCTAGGTCGCGTAATAACTCGTTTCCAAATGGAAAATATTCAAAAGTTCTACAATATAATTGTATTAAACACTTTTTAATACACATGTGCACTGGTCTAATCTTATTATGACCAGAAACTAAGTAATTAAACAATATATATATATATATATATATATATATATATATATATATAACCATTTCCATAGAAGTTAACATTATTTTTAGCTGATGAGTTCTAGTAAATTTTAGCAAATAATATCTGATATCTTGACTTCTGTTTTCGCAATTTGTGAGACAAGGAGAATGTTTATTTCAGTGGCTTTCACGACGCGTGACTTTCGTAATGAACTAATATAAATAAATCAGCGTAAGTCTTAATTCCGCATTGATGGAATTTTATCCTTTCAGGGAGAAACACGATCTAAATTACGCACTGTGGAAAACAATAGGTAAATAAAATCTAATTACAGATGGCTAAAAAACGGTTCACATAGTATCTGATATGTGGTATATAGACCTGTGTGTTTTAGTGACGTAGAACTATAACCGGAAGCGGAAATGAAGATGAGTCAGGCGAAAACCAAAACAACAACTACTAGTAAATATGAAGTCAGTAAATTTGCGATGAGTGGCAACAACAACACCAACAAGAACAACACCAACAACAAGCGGTTTATATAATTCAAAATGGATGCTTCTCGATAAAAAAAAATTAATAATAAATATACGAGATAAACAGAAAGGCAAAGAAATGAGGAGAAGAGGTAGAGAGAAAGAGAAAGAAATGAAGTAGGAGAAAGATGGATTGAAATGGAGGGAGAAAGCGAGAGACAATAGAAATGGTAAAAAAAAAGAATAAGAGAAAAAAGGCGAGAGAAAAAAGAACGAGAAAGATAGATAAACTTTCGTTTTAGGTCCTGAAAGCTTTCCCCCTTCAAATTTATCCCAAATAGCATTATTTCTGTGCAAATGTAATTGCTGAACCCAAATCAACAATTAGTAAGTGAAGAAACCTTCCATTTTGATCTGAACGTCCATAAAAAATCGAACTACATTTTGTCTCCCGTAACTCTAATGCAGTCATGTAATTAACTGCTGAATGACTTTCTGCGTAGGACAACAAATTTCGGTCTATTTTCGGTCGATTTACTTCCTTTACTGAAACTTCCGGTTGTTTACTTCCTGTAATGAAAGTAATACGCTATTGTATTTTTACGCGTATTACTTTCATTACAGGAAGTAAACAACCGGAAGTTTCAGTAAAGGAATCGACCGAAATTTGTTGCCAACGCAGAACGTCATTCTGCAGTTAATTACATGACTTACATGAAGTGCGAGATATAGTTCGTTTTTTTATGGACTTTCAGATAAGAAAAGGTATGTTTCTTTAATAACTAATTGTTGATTTGAGTTCAGCATATACATTTGCACAGAAATAATGCTATTTTAGATAAATATGAAGGGGGAAAAGCCTTCGGGACCTTAAACGAAAATTTACTAAAAGACAAATTGGTAGATAAGTAGTTATATAGATGAATGAAAAAAACAGTGAAAAAAAAAAGTTTATGCAATCATGAAAACAAACAATTTATATATATATATATATATATAAATATATATATATATAAAGAAATTTCAAGGGACTAAATTCCTCGTGTATACCTTCCGGTTTCCTTTCTGTCTCTGCGCTCGGTCGAAGATCAGCCTAGATCAAATAAATAAATGCGGACACACACACACACAAGTCAAACTGACAAAAGAAAAAAACCATATGAACGACCTAAAAAGTATATCCTTTGAGAAATTAAACACATAACATCCCATTTCAAGAAAGCAGTCAATCAATGATTTCTCGGACGCTAGAGAAAAGACTACACAAAGTTACTGAATAAAAAATAAATAGGGTCAAAAGTATTTTTTGGTGATTCAGTCAGACGGAGATCTTCATTTTTTGTTATTTAGAAAATGACTTTTCAACCAATAGATTCTACGGCCTTTGCTGGTTCGGGTATTGAAATTAAAGAAGTAACTTTTCACTTTTAAGCGACAAAAATCGCTGACTGTAGAGTAATAGATTGTGTGTGGGTTTGAGGAATTGGAGGGCGGAGTTCGAATTCCAGTCGAGTTCATTACATTCACCTACGTGCTAATACTCTTGGGAATGGTATAAATCAAACTATTATCCCCCCCGTTCAGCTGTTGGTAAGTAGTATAAAGTAGTTCGTAAAAAAATCCTGTTCGAGTGTTTGAAAACGGTAAAGTCAGTTATTGTAAATCGTCAGAAGATATCGAAATGTTGAAACCTAAATCGCGGAAATAACTCATTTCCAAATGAAAAATACTCAAAAATTCTACAGTATAATTGGATTGAACACTTTTTAATACGACTAACTAACTAAATATATACATACATACATACATACATATATATATATATATATATATATAGGTTCATTTATGTATGCGTTCTTTCTCTTCCTCGTTTAATATATGAATAACTTTCTAAATCTAATAAATTGTTAAACTTAGAATTTTTAAAAAAAATTTAGCAACAGTAATAAAGTAGATATAATAGTTAATTAACAATGCTGATCTCAATTTCATCAAATATTAATACTAATGACCCCCAAGATTATTTATAATTCTGCCCACATATTCCCCAAATTAGAAGTTGCTTTACTTTGATTGGTCCACATTTTACATACAACAATGCTTCTCTGATTAAAGGGGTTTTGCTTGGTTTAATCTTTTAAAACCATTCAATTTGAAATAAACCACATCACTTGACAAGACACAAAAAGTGTCGAAACAAAATAGCTACTTTTGTAGTGATATTATAACATATCCATGTTATAATTTCTGAATATATATATATATAAAGACATAAAAGGTGCGTTCAAAACTAGTATTATAACCAATACAATTCACTTCTCGGCTGTGTGACCCTTTTTTTTTGGTTTGTTGCTATTTTTTCAACTATGACCATTAAGCGTTCAAATGCAACATCAATCGCTATCTTCTTTCTGAATAATGTTCTCTTATTGTGCAATGATCGCTTTTTCGTTTTCTTTTCACTTTCAATAACCCCCCCCCCCCCTTGCGTCTTAGTGGCATTATTACTTTGCTGTGGAATGAAAGGATTTAAAAAATAAAAATTATAATTATAATGCGTATAACTAGTTTGTCCTACCCGTGTACTTTCGATGATCTCGGAGAAAATAAAAAATAAATAGTTACAATATGAGTACAGTATTTAATGAAACGTATTTGAATGACTATATGTGCTGCCTAAAGATATATATATATATCAGCATGCAGTGTGGTTATAGAAGAATCCAAAGTTGTATCCTGTACATACAGTGGTAAGATAACTCTCTAAGAGCGCTCTAAATATATACGTATATAAATACATATAAAGCAAATATAAGAGAAATTAAGGCAGCCACGTTATTTCATGGTAAATCGGAAGTGTGGCCTATTTCGGGCGAACCATCATCAGCTTCCGTCTTTATTTTACAAAGGATTCGTGGAAAATCCTTTGTAAAATAAAGACGGAAGCTGATGATGGTTCGCCCGAAATAGGCCACACTTCCGATTTACCATGAAATAACGTGGCTGCTTTAATTTTTCTTATATATATATATATATATATATATATATATGTATGAACAAAGACTTGATACGACAGAATTTACAAAATTTTGAAAAGGGGAAATAATTTATAACAAAAACCCCTGAGAATCTTTTCGGCCAACATTTCATCCAAAAGTGCCAAATGAGTTTGACACAGGAATAAGATCTTAAGTTCTGAAGAAAAATTGGAAAAGAGGGGCACGGTTGAAACACGTTTAAAAAATAATTTATTTGAAAAAATAATTATCTAATAAAATACAAAAGATTTCAACGAGTATAATACGAAAAAAACTTACTCCAAGGGAAAAGAAAAAGGGAACGTAAAATGTTCTCCTTTTTGTCTGCACAGGCTCGAATCCGTTTGTATTAAAGTACAGAGACCGATATTTTTGGCCGAACTTAAGGGCTCGGCTATTTGTGCCGCATTCAGACTCAGTGGGAAGCCGATAAATACAGAGGACGACCCAAGCTATTCACGACTATGCGATTGGCAAGCACCTAATGGAGAACTCAGATTGTGCTGAAGCATATGAAGACAACTAGTTTTCCATTTTGTTTAAGGCTCTGTCTGGCCAAAATGGAAAACTAGTTGACTTCATATGCTTCAGCACAATCTGAGTTCTCCATTAGATTCTTGCCAGTCCCATAGTCGTGAATAGCTTGGGTCGTCCTCTGTATTTATCGGCTTCCCCCTGAGTCTGAATGCGGCACAAAGCACGTTTTACAGTGGGATAAACGAGCTCTTAAGTTGACAAAACTATCTCGCAGACCACATAGGAGGAACTGCTTTATCCAGACGAGATTACACCCCTCGGCGGAGCCTCGTCCAGGTTCCTCCTGGGTTGAGTCCGACAACAGTCTGAAACTGTATCGTGCTTCTAAATGGACATTGGTTGCCAGATCTTATATATGCAGACACATGCTGATTGATTTTGGTTTCCAGTCTCTGATTGGTCCGTTCTACGTATACAGTGCTATACTGAAATTTGTAAATATGAATGACAGAATTCATTTTTAAGTGGAGGAGACCATCTTTGACGAAAGAAGGAAACACTTATCAGCGGACCTAAATGAGACTACTACCACTACCTTTAAATTTGTTGTTTTTCATTTTTTTTTAAAAATTTTTCAGCGCAGTCTTATCGATTACACCCTAAACTTTCCGACCGACAAAAAAATTTGGAAAAATTTTAATATTTCAACAATTTTACTGGGTGGGGGCAGTTTCTATACAACGTTATAGTAAATCGATCCTCCATTTTGGAACCACTCGCCGGTACGACATTACCACCACCTGTAAATTTGTTGATTATCAATTTTTTTTTTTGCAGTGCAATTTTTTAGATTAAACCATAAAGTTTCCGATTAACAAAAACATTTGTAAAAATGTCAACATTTAAACAATTTTACGGTGAGGAGGCCTCAGTTTTTCATTCAACCTTATAGTAAATCGATCTTATGCAATTAACGTTTTTGCTTGTGCATATTCAACAATTGAATCATTTACGAAATTTTTGAATAAAACCATTCTTGGAGTTTCTGAGGAAGATACCATCGTAAGGACTGAAGAAAACTTGAAAAAGACAAAAACAAGAGCAACAACTCGTCCCAAAAAACCAGAACAAAGCGACCCCAACGCGAATGGTTCGAAAATGGAGGATCGATTTACTATAACGTTATATGAGAAAGTGATCTCCCCCAAAACATCGTTTAAATATTTAAATCTTTTCAAACTTTTTTTGATAATCGGAAACTTTATGTAATAACCAAAAAAAAAAAAAAAAAAAAGGAAAAAAAAAAATGACAAACAACAAATTTAAAGGTGGTGGCAGTCTCCTTCATGTCCACCCACTTATCTAGTACTGAAGACAAGACGCTAAGCAGACAGTAATGAATCCGGAAGAGATTCCGGAAGTCATTCTGTCGACAAGCATTTGACTCTTCCTACCTAGCCATGGGAGCTTAAGATAGACAGGGCACCTTTCCAGTTTGTTTTCATAACTTAAGATCTTATTCCTGTGTCAATCTCTTTGGCTAATGGCACCCTCCGATGAAGTGTTGGCTGAAAGGATTCTCAGGGATTCTTGTTAAAAAAAAGTTTTCTCTTTTCAAAATTATATATATATATATATATATATATATATATATATATATATATAACTTTCCATATGCGCATGTACATTTTAATTTAATTACTGACTAAAAATATTTTTTAAAAATTAAATGTTGAAAAAATAGTTCTAGCTCTTACCGGATAATTTCCGTAAAGTTCAATAAGATCTTATAATTATTTGATTTTTTTTTTAGGTTTTAAAAATTAATTTACTTTCTCGTCTTTATTTTCAACGTTATAATTTTATTGCTAAGACCAGGGTAGCGATTGTTCAGACTGAGCGGAAGGATAATATATTATGTCACTGGTTTGTTACAAACATACTCAAATTTTGTGTACGTATCTTTTTGTATACTTTAAGGGACACTGACATATATATGAGTCACAACTGCTCAACACAGACATACGCATATATGTTATATATGCACATGGGCGGCTCTAGGTGGTGTAATGGTTAACAAAGATATCTCGCTAAAATCATTACAATTGAGTCGTGAGTTCGATCCTCAACGGGTATCTCTTATTTTCGGCCTTGTGCCACATTTAAGCAAGAAAATCACTATTATATACGCACATAGAGAGTCATGCAGAGAAATCTTATGGCAAACTGGGGGTCTGGTCTTCATTTTCAACATGGATTCAATGACAGCCCGCACAGGAACATTGCTGTGGATAAATAACCCGTTTGCGTTAAATTAATGTTTTCTTCGCAATGCATTTCTGAACGGTATATGGCGTCATAATTTGCACATAATAGCTTAAATAAATGTCTCTGTTATAACAGCTTTCTTGGTTATTGTGATGTTTGGCATAAACGTCTCCTAAATGTCTCATGTACCATTATAATTATAATCATTTTCTTGATTTGCATATAATTATGGTACGTACGATAGGCATCTATACACGAATACACACACAAATATATATACTATATGTGTGTGCATATGTGAGTGTGTGTATCGTGGTCATGTTTTGTTTAGTCAGATCTACCTTAAATATGAGTCGTAAATAAAATCGCAAATTGAAACCTTGCAACCAGTAGTAACAGTCAAAAAATAAATAAATAAAACAAATACAATGTCATCGCATTTCCTAGGAAATAATTAATATATGTATTTAACAGTAGTTCTGTCTGTGAATCTTGTGGGGGTGTACTTTGTTGGGCAATTGCAATCTCAACCGTCTGGAAAGAGAGACCCAAAATTCAAAGTGTACGGGAAAAAAAACTTTTCAAGCTAAAAAAAAAAAAAAAATAGAACGTCCTTCGTAGGAAATTTCATACAAATCCCTGTTTATTTTTTTTTTTTTGCGTTTGAATTACGGAGAACCGAATGTTCAATATTTTACTTATACTAACGACACAAGATGTCTCTATGTTTTTGTTAGTGTAAGCCATAAAATAAAAGAATACATAATTATATGAGAGTTACATCCCTTGCGGGTTTTGCTATCTCCATAATCAGTGTTCGTCGGGGTTTCTAAAAAAACATGGCGACTAGGTCATGACAGGTTCTTTTTTGAGCTGATGTTAAAACGATTTGATCTTTTTGTCTTCATGATAATGCTCATTTTCCAATCTTTTTATCTTTCTTAGAATTCCATCAGAAGGATAGATGATTGCTAGTCAAAAATTGCTATCCTGAGAAACCTACAGTACCTCTAGACCAGCAGTCGGCAACCCACGGCCCGCGAGCCACATCCGGCCCTCAAGAGAATCTTGTCCGGCCAGCTACCTTCCTCCGGATACCATATAAATATAGGTAAACCAAACCAAAGGGACAGTTGATAGTCTGGATATATTGCGTCTAAATTTTAAAAAAATATTTATTTTTACCTGGAGAATGTGTTTTACTTTCATTTTTTATTTGTAGGGATCGCCAAAATTAGCGTACGGCCTCACTTTTAATTTTTTTGTGAAATTGCTTTCGTGAGCGGGTACTTTTAATTGAATATAAAATAGTATTTTCAACCGATTTTAATGGAATTTTTTTAAAAATACTGATTTATGAAACATTTATTTTTAAGATGTAATATTTTTTAACAAAACCCCCGTCAGATATTTTCTCTTTTTCATGCTTTAGAAACCTGTATTTTATCGGATTGAGAAAGAGGTGAAACACTTTCTGCAACTCTGAAATTTTTTTGCTTCTTCGTAGTTTCTTTTTTATGTAAATGAAAACAAAAAAATCAAAATATGTTTTGTAAGGCAAAAGTTATCGAAAATAATTTCCAAATCATTTCAAAATTGTATATAAAATCAATTTTTATGCATTTTATATTTTTCTCCTCCCTGACACTAAAGCCATAACTGTTTGACCCTCCTCCATGACTCGATATAGCTTTTTAGCCCTCACTCTCCAAAAGGTGGACGACCCTTGCTCTAGATTGTCTCTTAGATTTAAACTGATCGTCTCAACGTTCATGATTTTCGTAGATAATTCAATTATTCGCTCCCGAATATCCGTCTCGTTAGGTAAATCATATCGACCAGGATTCATTTTAGATGTTTCTCCAACATTCGTCAGTAACTTATATTGTTGCGATTGTCCTGAATAAATATCTTTTCACTGATATCCTTGAAGTATCGGATACATTTGGCTTCACAGATGTCCGGTTTCAGATAGGCCCAAACCTCAAAGAGTACGGGAAACGACTTTCTAGGTTAATCAAATATGGAGCTGGATATTCTCTCTCATAAAAAATATTTACAGAATGAGTAAGTTGTTTAGCGTAAGAAAAGGGGGTAACTTATGAAGTAGAACAATTCTTGCGGATTTTTGGCACAAGCTCCCTATAGAATCTTTCCCATAGGAATATAATCTCTCTATGTTATGTTTATGAGACATCACCTTATATCAATAGACAAAAATCGCCTTGCATCACTAAACAGCCATTTTCATATTTATATATAGTTAGCAGCAAAAAGTAACGCCTTTTTTGAGCTGTGGTAGATAGCACATCGTAGAGGAACTGAGTAGCCATCACAATCACCATACTTTTTATTGTCGGGTGTACTGCAAGATCTTGTTTACAGGTTTAAACCGAAAACAATTACTGCATTGAAACAATTACTTTCTGATATAAATATAGTCAATTAAGTGCCATAGATGATAAAAGCTTGCACAATTATGATTGGTTGGTTGGTTGTTTTTATGGCAAATCAACCTCAGCGGGTCATTTATTGCCAACTAAACTTTATTTATTTATTGCTGGTAATACCTTTTTCTTTCAACAATTTATTGTTGTTTATATAAGTTTTTGTGTCTAGTAATACATTTTTCTTTTCGAGTATCTCGATTCATTGGGATTAGTTTTTAAGGGCAGGGTTCCCAAGTCTTACCCTGTTACTTAACACATAACTGGAGGGAAGGGACGGATTAAACCTTTCCCAAGGGTCAGTCATTAAGTGCCATACGTGATACACGCTTGGGCGATCATGTCGCTTTCGAGACATGACTGACTGGGCAGAAGATTATCCCGCAGTAGGTTGCCATTGCTTTCTGCGGTAGACTGGTTGCCGACCAAGGCTATAGAACCCAATCTGTCCTGCTATTTAACCCATAACTGGAAAGAAGAGACGGATTAATACCTTTTCCAAGGGTACCAGTGCTTAAGTGAATGCAGGGTATTCAACTGGAATTTGAACTCGGCTTACCGATTTCTCTTTCGGAGCCGATATCCACTGCACCACAACGCACATCCGTCCATAAACACTTACAGCACCTGGCATTCCCAAGCGGTCACCCATCTACGAAGTACTGACCAGGCTCGACGTTGCTTAACTTCGGTGATCGAGCGAGAACCGGTGTATTTAACGCAATAGGCCGTAAGTCGCACGATTATGACTGACTAGGCAGAAGTTTTACCCGCAGTAGGTTGCATTTCTTTTAGCAGTAGACTGGTTGCCAACCAAGGCTATAGAACCCATTTTGTTCTGTTAGTTTAATCCATAGCTGGAGGGAGAAAATATATTTCAAATGCTTTTCGGGAGCGTTGCTAATTGTTTTCAGCATTGTGTTGAACATCTGAGTTTATTTCTTAAGTGCTGCTTAGATGTGACACAAGGCCAAATGTATGGGGGTACCTAGTGAGAACTCAATACTCAGTTGTAATAGGCTCTAGCGAGTCAAGCTTGCTAACCATCACACCACGTCGAGGTACCCATTTGGAGATCTGAGATACTTTGGTCATCCTAACAAATCAGGTTGGTTTGTTAAAACTAATAAATTTTCTTAAGCAACCGTAATTTATTTTTGCTCAAGAAAATAGGTCGGGATTATTTCTCATTTACGTCTCTGCCTTCGGGCAGAGTGCGGTACAGCTGTGACTCTATCCGAGGACAGATGGTTAACTGAGACAAATAAATACTGAGAGGTGACAGGTTCCGAGGAACAGATGCTTGAGGTCAAACCGCCCCTTTGCATTAGATGGGTGATCGGCACCGAGACCAGCGTAACCGTCGGTTGCGGGCGTTCTGGGCAGTTTTTGTCCCTGGTCCGAGCGGATGCGTTTGGGTAACCCACACTAAACTCGACACATCACGTCTCAGTGGGGAGACGAGGCAAATATCTTTTAAAAAGATAGTTAACAAAAAACGTTATTTTTTTTGCATGCACCCTGTATATTACAAACAAGTTACTTTTATAATGTGAATGATGACTTTTCATTTGCATAACAATTTAAACAAATAAATATTTAATAAACATTTAATCTGTTTTTATTTATTTTGATGCAAATGTGAACTTATGTGTAAACAATAATTTTCTTTATGAAGTTTGTTCATTTTAAGCTTCATCGTCTCCATATAGAAATAATTTATATCTGCTCCTGTCAAATTTCAGTTGTAACTTCGTAAAAAAGTAAAAATAAATAAATGAATACATATTAATGAGTTTAGATTTCAAGACACTTTCATTAAAAGTAATCTTACCTTTTAAAAATATTTTTTAAAGGAGCGGATACAGCATAAATAATTTTTAAAATATTAGAGTTTTATAGAATTTTAAGCCCCGAAACGATGCTATTTCTAGTATCGTTGTTATCGTCTGCCATTTTATGTAATGACAAATTAGTTGAGCGGAGACAAAACAAATGACGGGACTATTCAAATAAATAAAAATAGTCTGTTTAATTTGATTTTCTTCAAATAGGACCACATTATTTAAAGAAGTGAAAAATATAAAAGTTTCTCAAATGATAATTGTTAATTTTTTTTTCAAAACATTATTTATTTTGAATTTTTATTAATACAAGGGTAAGTTAAAATGTATACACAATTTCGCCATAAATTTATGAGTGTTATGTGTGCAAACAATTTTTAACTTTCACTAGAAAAACCATTACAGAATTGTTTAAATATAAAGAATTCTAATTTTTGGATAAATGAATTTAATAGAAAATAAAGGGATGTGAGTTGTGGTGTAATGGATATAGGCTTCGAAATGAGAAATCTTTATTCATGACACTTCGGACGTTTTACGCTCAGGTCTTCTTCAGGTGAAATACATTGAGATTTCGGACTGAATCCTTTATTTATCCCCTAGATTGTTCTAGTTCCACGTGCCATTCTTTTTCTGGATATCTCAGTTTCAGTTAATTCCTTTTAGTAACTCAACTCTCCAGGTTTTTGTTTATCTCTGCTGTGGCCTGGTATTGAACTCACAACTTTTACGTACAAATACCCTTGAAAATTAATCTTTTCTCTTTCGAGCTATGGGTTAAATAGCAGGACAGATTGGGTTCTACAGCTGTGAAATCCACCTAGTTTACCTCCAGCTATGGGTTAAATAGCAGGACAGATTTGGTTCGATAAATTGGTTGGAAATTAGTCTACCGCAGAAAGTAATGTCAGCCTACTGTGGAAAATCTTCTGCCGAGTCAGTCATGTCTCGAAAGAGACGTGCTCACTTAAGCTTTTATCACTTTTGGCAATGAACTGACTAAATTGAAAATTATGTTATATTATTACTATTATTAACTAGCAGTATAGCCCGGCGTTGCTCGGGTGTAATGAAAGCTTTAAAAATAATCCATGGTCCTGGAGCTCAGACTCTTTGGACGTTGGCATGAAGGACTAAAATGCAATAGTTGTTTCCAGTTAAAGCAAAACCGTAGACTGAAAGAAAAATGAATGGATGTAAGTCAAATTTTGATTTCCTGCTATTGAGATCAAATAAGATTTTTTCGTCGTAAACTGAATTTTGAAAGCTAAATACGTCCACTGAGTAAATGGTATCATGGCTGAGACTAAGAACTACAATTATACCTACTTAAAGCCAAACCCGAAGTAAAAACTAAAATAAAAGGGCTGACAAAAAATACAGACATACAGGAAGATAAACAGACACACACACAAACATCTTGCCATGATATATATATATATATATATATATATATATATATATATATCACCGATTTTCTGCACTATTGTAATAACTGCAACCTTGAAACTTCTGAATATCGTTTCTTATGTCTTTGTCTATGAGTGTATCAAATTTGATTAAAATCGGACTACCCCTTCTATAACCCGATTTTTTCGATTATCGATTATCGACATTTATCCGGGGTACCTCGACACAAACCTAGCTAAGAACATTCGCAGACGCTTATAGTACAACTGTGTAAATTTTCAAGAAAATCGGTTCAGCCGTTTCGGAGTCTATAGGTAACGGACAAACACACAGCCACACACATACACACACAAAGTTCCATTTATAAATAAGTTTAGATTGATTAACGGACATGTTTTAATATGGGAGAAGGATACGATGAAAATTATAAACGGTGTCGAAAATGACGGCCGTTAGCATCAATGGAGGATTGGAATCTTCTTATTTTGTTCTGAACACCACTATCAGTTGTACGCTTGAAATAGAATGAACGAACGCTGTTATCGCTGCGTTTAAGTCATCCAATGTGTGCAGAGGATTGTGATACACTGAAGCTTTTGAAGCTTCTAATAAATAAACTTAATCCTGCATTCCGATATGGTAGTCTTTTTTTAAACACCATAGATGGTTTTCTTACTGCTTTTTACCAGATGTATTTGATTAAAATCGGACCACTCCTTTTATAAATCGACTTTTTCTTCGATTATCGATTTTCGATATTTATCGGGGGTACCTCGACACAAACCTAGCTAAGAACACTCGCAGACGCTTATAGTACAACTGTGTAAATTTTCAAGAAAATCGGTTCGGCCGTTTCGGAGTCTATAGGTAACGGACCCACAGGCACACACAGACACACACACATACACACACACAGACAAAGTTCCATTTATAAGTTTAGATTCCGTACCAATTACTTAAAATATTAAAAGCCCAGAGAATGGATACAGTCTCGGCACGCTGAGCGATTTTATATCAACAAGAAAGACAAAGACAATTCATGAGAATTTTACCCGAATTAGTTGGGTTATTTTAATTTCATTCTTTCTTATTAAATTTTAAAATTATTTTAAAAGAAATTACTTTTTATATATTCAGAAAGCATATTCATTCATCCAGCTATAAAGCTAAACTAAAATTCTATAAAATAAGTAACTGTTGAAAAAACTAATAAAAAAGAATAATTAGCATAATATTTCTTAACTTAGTTGGGTTATTTTAATTTCATTTAAATTAAATTTTAAATTTCATTTAAATTAAATTTTAAATTTCATTTAAATTTAAATTAAATTTTAAATTTCATTTAAATTTTAATTTAAATAAGTAACTGCTGAAAAAACTAATAAAACATAATAATTAGCATAATATTTCTTAATTTAGTTGGGTAAAATTTCATTCTTTCTTATTAAATTATAAAATTATTTTAAAGGAAATTTTAAGTTTTATTTATTCAAAAAGCATATTCATTCATCTAGCTATAAAGCTAAACGAACATATTAAAATATTATGTCATTGATGAAAATATTATGTTATGGTTAACTATACATTTAAAAAACGGAAACCGGTTTTTTAAAATTTTGGCACTTCCGGACGCCCTACTTGGTTGTTAACAGCCGGAAGCTTGTCATATTCAATCAATCGTCACCTCATATTACGTTGATGACAGGACTACTGTATTTAAGATAAGCTTTCTGTCTTAAATTTCATAAAGTAAGGAATTACTATTGTGTGAAATCAGATTAAGGTAAGTTTCAATTTAAACAATTGACTTTAAAAAAGTGTCTGCGATGTATATTTTTTTCAAGATTTTTTAAACAGAAAGTTGGCTACTGTTTACGTAAATGTGTCGATCAATCAAAAATTTCAAAAAATGGCGGAAAATTTAAAGTTTTTTTTTTTTTCGAAAAATTTCGGATTCCAATCGATATAATTTCAGTTTAAAATACACCAGTGTATTTTGATTACTGGAATTACTAACTTTAATCCCTTGGCTTTCAAATAGACCTAATTTTAAAGCTTGAAGATAGAATATTTATTTTAAAATTTTCATTTTAAATTTAGGTATGTAAAAATTGATTGGAGGTACCTAATCAAAAGTTATGAATGTTGTGAGCAATCCCTTTTAAGAAGTTTATCTTGTTTTCGGGAGCATATTGATCTAATAGCGCCATGGTTCTCTTATTTGCAGTTTTATTTTGGATTTATGTTAACTATATTTTTGCTTTTTAAAAATAATTTAAAGTTGGTTTGAAATCAGCAACTGTTAAGGAAATATAGGTACGCAATTAGCCAGAGACACAAATGGTCGGTACACAACGGTCCGTCCGTCCACCGACTTCATTAAATTTCAATTAAAACTCAACAAACAAATTACGCTATTTTTGAATGCCCAACGCTACGAATTTTAGAATTAAAATTCTTCACATTAAAATACGAAGTTAACCAGACGTATTTTGAATGTAGAACGGAAAGCAAAGTTTTATTAGTGACAGAAATCGAACCTCTACCTTTTTTCGCATTAGAGAATCCTTTAATAGTCGAAAAGTGCTTTTACTAATTCAGTTATGGAGGCCGTATTTGAATGGGCTTGAATGACCTATTTAAGAAACGCATGTTTCAGTTACAGAAACAGCTTCCTTGAAGGAAATGGAATATAGGTTCGGTTTCTAACGAGAGCGTACACTTTCTTTAGTAAGACTTCCAAATCTAAGCCGGTTGTCATTAACAGCAATTCACATTCGTGTATCCACAAAAAAATAATGTACAAAAATACATAGGTATCTGTCTGCTTTCCCCTTTTTACTTCCTTAAATTCAAAAAATTGTTAATCCCACCCCATTTTATTTTCCTGTGTATGGATGATTTTTTTTGGACTTCTACCGGTATAAAATCTTTTTACACATTTGAATTTGCGTAAATAAAATTTTCGTTTCGCCGTTGCTGAAGCGAGGATTTCCTTGTAGAAATGGCTATTCTACGGACTTAAATATCGAAATTTTGTTTAATTATATATATATATATATATATATATATATAGATATATATATATATAGATATATATAGGTAATGAATTATTTTGAACATTATTTTTACCGATACTCGTATTTAAGTAGTTATTCTGTTTTTAATTAAACAGTATTTTATATTTATATCTACCGGCCTGATTATTTCACGATAATTTTTTTTTATGACGAAAATGTGTGCTATCCAGCAGGATTCGAACCTGCGACTCCTATTTACAAATTTACGAATCCTGCTGGATAGCACACATTTTCGTCATAAAAAAAATAATTATCGTGAAATAATCAGGCCGGTAGATATAAATATAAAATACTCTTTAATTAAAAACAGAATATCTACTTAATTACGAGTATCGGTAAAAATAATGTTCAAAATAATTCATTACAAATTGTCGGTTGCTTATAACCAAGTTTCGTTAAATTTCGTTAATATATATATATATATATATATATATATATATATATATGCATGTATGTATTATTCAACTATTACATTAGAACAGGTAAGTAACAGCTACAAAATTGGGCATTTTGTTTTGACATTGAAAGAAGAATGTCTCATCAGGTAATTAACAATGATAGTGAGTAAAAACGGATTTTATTAAAAATAAGTAGACATAATGTTTGCTATTCATTTAATCTGACATGACTAAAAGAGAATTTGCTGTCCAATTATACAAATTATATATGTATATATTGACCCAAATTTCGTTTTATTAAGTAAATAATTTGCTATTATTAAATAGATGATAATTAAGAGAAGGAAAATTCTACCCAACCCGGATCTATTCACGCACACACATATATCGATAGATTGACACATAGAAAACGTTATTTACACTATTTGCATTTATTAGACTATCGTCCTCATCTTTATTGTCATATTGACGACGTTTCGGCTGTTGTGTCCTCGAACCTTCTTCATGTGATGTAGGTTGGAATTTTGAACCGAATGATTATTTCTTCCATCCGAGTGGATTGTTTTTGATCGTTTTCGGGATATTTCACGTTCGAAATTCCAACGTATATCACCTGAAGATGGCCGGGACGTACAACGGCTGAAACGTCGTAAATAAGACAATAAAGATGAAGGTAATAACCCGGACAATGTAAAATAGTGAAAATAATTAAAATAACACATCCCAGAAATATAGACATGGATATCGGCTCGGAACGAGAAGCCGGGGAGCCGAGTTCGAATTCCAGTTGAATCCATTGTATTCATTTAAGCGCAAATACCCTTGGGAAAGGTATTAATCCGTCTCTTCCTTCCAGTTATGGGTTAAATAACAGGAGAGCTTGGGT
Source organism: Ascarosepion bandense (assembly GCA_037127315.1). Classification (NCBI taxonomy): domain Eukaryota; kingdom Metazoa; phylum Mollusca; class Cephalopoda; order Sepiida; family Sepiidae; genus Ascarosepion; species Ascarosepion bandense. The sequence continues at coordinate 670,343 of JBBBDQ010001989.1, read as the reverse complement.
TCTATAGCCTTGGTCGGCAACTAGTCTACCACAGAAAGCAATGGCAACCTACTGTAGGATAATATTCTGCCCAGTCAGTCATGTCTCTTTCGAGACATGATCACCCAAGCGTGTATCACGTATGGCACTTAACTGACTGACTGAATATAATAGCTGAAAACATAATTAAAACTTATATTGGGCATAAAGTGGGGGATCGGTTTTCTATTGCTATGAAGTAATAAACTGATCCCCCAATAATTATACGTATTATAATAATGTAATATAATCTATCTCTTCTCGCTCCAGCTATGAGTTAAATGGTAGGACAGATTGTGTTCTATAGCTTTGGTCGACAACCAGTCTACCACAGAAAGCAATGGCAACGTTTGTGGGATAATCTTCTGCCCAGTCAGTCATGTCTCTTTCAAGACATGATCGCCAAATCACGTATGGCACTTAACTGACTGACTGATAGAGAAACAATTTATCATCCAGAAATATTTTGGTCAACCATTTTATTTTTAAAACGCAATCATTTTTCTTGTTGTGTTCAAAGATAGACATATATAGATAGATAATCATGTGTGTTCGCTATTATTCATATCACGAGAGAAAATTTGTATTTAATAAACAAATAAGAGCAGCGAACCAAAACAAACTAAAGAAAAAAAACAATTTTATTGTTTTTTTCTTCCTTTTTTGTCTGATGTGCGCCCAGATTTTAACATTAATTTAAATTAAAGGTATTTTATTTATCGTTGACTGTCTGGGAATAGGTGACTTGAATTCTTGTTTCTTCAAATATTTGTTATTTATTAAAATATCCGTTCGTCTTGATTTGAGCGACTAAACTTATTAAGGATGATTTATATGCATAGAAATATTTTACGACTGCAATTTTTCAAATATAATCTAAAATTACAAAAGTTACATTTAACAGTGGCCGAATCTCCCGCCTCTTTTCGAGGATAATAACCAAATTTAAACTCTTGTTATCTATCTATCTATCTATCTATCTATCTATCTATCTATCTATCTATCTATCTATTTCAGTCTTTCCCTATCTATCTATTTATCTATCTATCTATCTATCTATCTATCTATTTATTTCAGTCTTTCCGTATCTATCTATTTCAGTCTTTCTGTATGTATGTATGTATGTATGTATGTATGTATGTATGTATGTATCTATCTATCTATCTACCTATTTCAGTCTTTCCGTATCTATCTATCTATCTATCTATCTATCTATCTATCTATCTATCTATCTATTTCAATCTATCTATCTATATATTTCAATCTATCTATCTATCTATCTATTTCAGTCTTTCCGTATCTATCTATTTCAGTCTTTCCGTATCTATCTATTTCAGTCTTTCCGTATCTATCTATCTATCTATCTATCTATCTATCTATCTATCTATCTATTTCAGTCTTTCCGTATCTATCTATTTCAGTCTTTCCGTATCTATCTATCTATCTATCTATCTATCTATCTATCTATCTATCTATCTATCTATCTATTTCGTATTTCTATCTATCTATCTATCTATCTATCTATCTATCTATCTATCTATCTATTTCATTTAGTCTTTCCGTATCTATCTATCTATCTATCTATCTATCTATCTATCTATCTATCTATCTATCTATCAGCTCTAATTTAAACGTATATGATTTCGTTGTCACTGTAATATAGAATTTATTCGTGGTGGGAATTATTATTCTAAATAACAATTATTCATTTTTTTTGTTATACAATAAACGAATATTGGTATTGATTGCTTGGTTTGCCAAACAACTGTCGGATGTTTTCTAAGAAATATGTTGAGTTTAACTGACAAAGTCTATACCTTTTGGTATTTCAAGAAGAAGAATAGTTCTTTCGCAGGGTCTAAACTCTTACTAAAAGAAAGAGATCTCTCGTTATACAATATATTGCTCAGATTTTTTTAAGTTAACTGTAACTGTTTCTTCTGAAGAAACTCATCTGTGGAAGAAGTGATTACTTTTAAAAAGTTATTTTCGAAATTCTTTTCGTATTATTATCGAATAGGCTCTTCACATCATGATTATATATATATATATATATATATATATATATATATATATATATATATATATTATGTATTATGGACTCTCCCATCGAATTCGATGTATGAGGGTCTAACCTTAGTAAGACATCCACACAAAGATTTGTTTATTGTGGTGAAGGCATTGTGTAGTACCATCCACACTTTTTGGAACTGCTGATAACAAACAATCGGTGCTGAAATCTGCCACAGATCGCATGAACAGCAGACCTCAATTATTTAACCCATAATTGGAGGGAACGGACGGATTAATACCTTTCCCAAGGGTACTAGTGCGCAAGTGAATGCAGTGTGCCCGACTGGAATTGGAACTCGGCTCACCGATTTCCTCTCCAAGCCGACATCCACCGCACCACAACGCACATCCGTGAACGCTAACAGCACCTGGTATTCCCAAGTGGTCACCCACCTAAGTACTGACCATATATATATATATATATATATATATGGCACGGCAGAAATACCTTCCACATTTTAAACTGTACTGGCGTCTTTATCCGGCTAATATTTTATCATTATGTGGGAGGTATTAAATTGCTGTGCAATGCCGATCGGCTCGGAATAAGAAATCAGTTGTGCAGAGTTCAAATTCCAATTGGGTCTTTTGCATTCTCTTACGCGCAGATACACAGATACACTTTAAAAAGGTCTTAATTCATCTTATTTCGCTCTAGTTCTGGATCGAAAGAGACATGAGCTTCCAAGCGAGTATCATGTAAGACATTTAACTGACTGATTTTAACGAGATATACGTAGAAAGTATTTGTGCCATTGCTGATATATATATATATATATATATATATATATATATATATATATATAGTATTGTAATTTTGTTATTGCAATAGTTTATAAAAGCATAATATCACTACACAGTGTAGTGATATTATGCTTTTATAACAAAATTACAGTAATATGCTCTACTTTTAATCGAGCACTCTTTATAAAAGCAAATACTTGAACAGTGGGTTTAAAATCTACGTGTTCTTTCACTTTTCTGTAATATATATATATATATATATATATATATATATATATATATATATAATGAAAGAGTTTTAAGGTATGCTATATTTATGGGTTAAAGTGCTCAATGGTGGATTATTCTAGCCGTTCACGGACTTGAGATCTATACCTATATATATATATATATATGTGTGTGTGTGTGTGTGTGTATATATATATATATATATTTATAAAGGAAAACTGAACATGTCATTTCAAGTGGTTATAAACTATAGTTCATTTCTATGAGCCAATTAGCTCATTTCATCAGACCTTGCAATATTCCTTCCATTTGGTACAAAAAATTTTGCGGAATAAGCATTTTCTTTAACTTACACTTGGGTACCCCATTCTATACGTGAAATATTTATGTCGAAGTCATTATAGTGAACTTTTTTTCTTTTTAATACTTTATGATAGGGTATTTCTTTTAAAACTACGTGCACCAATAATATAAAGTTATTGAGTATTTAGATGGACGTGTTAATTCATTGCTTGGTAGGTCCTTATCCTCACTTCATTTGGTCTGTACAATTCTCCAACGTATGGTCCACACAAATGTGAGAGCTGGCTAGTTTGTCGAAAGGGGGTGATTCCATGATTTTATGTGTTAGACAGTTTAAATTTATTTTTATGACGGCATTAGAAGATTATTTCATTTCTCTGGTTCAATAATTGGCTAGATTCTCTGAATTTGATAATTTTAATTTTTTCGTCTAAGCATAAATTGCATCTGCTTCTAAAGCTATTGGGGGTTTGAAATTTCCCTATAATCTTCCATTCAATCTGAGGGGAAAGATTTTTTTCTTTCATTTCCCATAAATATTTAGAGAGAGCGGTTTGATGTTTTAGGTGGGGTTTAGAAAATGATTGAGTGTGATTATATAGGCGTTGTCTCCATGGACCTGCGGAAATTCCTATATATGTTTTTTCCTGCTATTGTCTACGCTAGGATAGATGGTTGCTTGGTATATCACTTCTTCAGATTTACATATGCATCCAACTGGGCATTTATTTTTTATTCTACAGTTACAGAGGGTTGCACTTTCTGTCTTTTTATTGTTATAAAATTTCTTTAGTATGTTATTATTATTATGGGAATTGATGATGCTATTGATGTTGTTCGTACAGGAACAACTATTCTTTAATGTCATTTTATTGCAGATTTTCCTCAGTGGGTTGTTTTGTTTAAAGTGCTTATCAACTAATTTCAGAAAGTATTGCTCGATATTTATATTAGATAGCTTACAGAAAGTGGGGTTAAACCATATCACTTCTTCCTCTATTTCTAGGTTCTTTGGTTCTGGTACTTTGGGGAGGGGGTTCTAAGTAATGTAACTCCTGTTTGAAGCCACTTTTTTTTAAAGCGATGTTATAATGTGTCTTACTTTCATTAAAGATTTTGTTATTCGATGATGGTATGTTGATTCTAGTGTTTACGATGTAGGGATTTGTCTAATTATTTGTTGTGGGTGGTTGGAATGGACGTTTATGTAGATTGATGTTTCATTATTTTTTTGGTACGGTTTGAATGTGTTGTTTGCCAAATTCAAGGTAAGATCTAGGAAGTTGACTATTTTTAAATTAGAGGAAATTTCTATTTTAAATCCGAGCTATTTAAAGGCCCTAATTACTTTCTTCTCTATTCGAGATCATAGTGAACCATTACTGTTAGGGATATTGATGAATCCGTCATCTCTGTATAGACCTAGTTGTTCGGGGTTCACTATCCTACTAATGGTGTTTAGGATATAGATTCCTATTAAATCTGCAGTTTTGGGCGGAATAGAAATTTGCTTCATCAAAAGCACCCATTGGGACATCAAAGTTATCACCCTGGCTTTTTATCCAAGTAGAATTATTGTTGGACGAAATAGATGTCCCAGATGCTAATATAATTTCAGATACTTCATCTGTAATATCTACAAAGCTTTTTGCGAAATTTAAACTATTTACAAATATATTTTTGAATATGGATGGATAGAAATCCATAATGTCGAACTGAATGAAGGTAGCCTTATTCTTATTTTGGATGTCCTTGAACCATTTGATAGTGTCTGCAGAATCTTTTCACAGATTGATAACGGAAGATTTTTGTATGTGGTCTATTATGTTTTTAAGAATGTTTTTTTATATTAATCCTAGTTCTGTTTTTGAGGGCTTGATTAATCTTGTTTGTAGTTTGTTATCAAAGTTGGGTTTGGGATCTTTAAAAAGCTAATAATTGTCTTTCAGGTGGATCTCTCCCATTCTGTCTTCAATCTTAAGTTTACTTGCACATTTAGCCGCATCTACGTTGAGTTTGGATACAGTCTCATGGTCTCTATCCACTATATAAGTACCGGTAATTTTCCTTGTGAGAGGGATTGATTTTATAGACGTTCCTGGACTTATCTGCTCTAATCCATAAATCCTGGGATTTCTTAATTTCTTCAATATCCTGATTTACTCTATGTAAGAATGTATTTGACGAGTTTCTGAATTTGATTTTCTTAACTAAGTTGAACATATCTTTTTCAAAATGTTCCAGTAATTTGTTGTTGGGGGGGTGATTTGGGGGATTTCAGGGAGTAATAGTCGTTTGTATTATTGGGTTTATCAGAGGGGGTTAAGTAGAAGTGGGTTCTCCATCTTAGCCTCTTTAAGAAATTAATAATTTTCTTTGTAAGGGATCGGGTAAAGGAATGCAAAGAAGGGTAGGGGATATTTTTAAGTGAATATTCCGGGGAAGATTTATCCATTTGTGAGGTAATATCTGTCCGTAAAAGATCGCTTTCCAGAGTGTAGATATTCCTGGGAGAGCTCGACTTAGGTTTATAAGGAGCAATATAGGTATATATGTCCAGTCCGTAAACGGTGAGGATAATCCAACAAGATTAATTTAATATAAAATATTAAGTGTTATATCTATATAGAGAGCTCAATGGATGTTATCCAGAGCAATATGATATTTATAAAGGAAACGAGTTATTACGCGACCTAGTTTTCTACCATGAGTGGTGTCTTCAGGCGATTTGCAATAACTTATATAAAATAATAACTTATATAAAATAACTTATTGCAAATCGCCTGAAGACACCACTCATGGTAGAAGCCTAGGTCGAGTAATAACTCGTTTACAAATGGAAAATATTCAAAAGTTCTACAATATAATTGCATTGAATACTTTTTAATACAAATGTGCACTGGTTTAATCTTATTAGGACCAAAAGCTAAGTAATTAAACAATCTCTCTCTCTCTCTCTCTCTTTCTATATATATATATATATATATATATATATATATATATATATTCAGGGCCTGAAGATCCGTTTAGGTGAAACCTTGGTAGGTTTGTTGGTTCTCTAGGTTTAATTTACTTATTCTGCTCTACTTAAGTATTGAGCGCTTTTTTGTTAATTGATAACTCGTTTCGGATTTTTTGGGGGGGTGGGGGGGCTACCTGCTAGCTTTGTCTAAATCTCTTTGGCTGATGTTCATGTGCTTAGCTCTTTCTTTTTTACAACCGTTTTTTCCTAATATACACGGTGAGTTTTTCGAAACGAGTATAGTTATAATTTTATGTTTATATATATTGTTTATATAGACGGTAAATGTTCTTTTAGACAACTGTTATTAAAGATGATAGACGTTTTGTGCCGTTTAATTTTATTGTAAAAATAATATAATTTTATTAAAAATTATCGAAATAAACAAATAAAATCAACACACACAAACACAAACATCTCTGTTTCATCACAACATTCTTTGCCTACGTCACTACATTCATTAGTTCGACGAAGCTCACCGTTTTTTTACGTTCCCTGATGTTGCCTGATGAAATTCGAAACCTTGAATAATATTTTTGAAATTGAACTTTGGAAAATTTCTGACAGTATTTCCTTCTTATCCAAGAAAGATTATTCATCACTTGGAAAAGCCATATCAGTAACATTAATCGATACAAAACGTCTATCGACTTCAATAACTTTTGCCTTATATATATATATATATATATATATATATATATATATATATATATATATAAAAATTAATAATTATTTTCCAAATTTTAAGAAGTGGGGTCAGTTTGCGATGTAAATTTACTGGAAATTAAATCCCTATAAGCAAGCCAGCGAATAAGAAAAATATGCTCATACCACGTGATAAAGCATATTTTTACTTACCTTACAAAATTTCATTTAATTTCAGGTTCAAATAAAGAATATAATAAAATAATGATTTTATTTAAAACCTATTATTACTTACCTTTTCCCTGTGTTGTCTTAAAACAATTATTGCATATACAATTTCAAATAATTTCAAAACACGCGCCAAATGTGAATCTTTTTTTACGAATTATTTTCCTTTGTTATTATTAGGTTGGCCAGAAAGTCCTGACTCAATTAGAAAGCGGAAAGAAAATAACAAATCTTGATCTCTGCCTGGTGAAATTCCCAAGGAATGCAGCTTTTCCAGCTTGTCGCGCCATCAATGTCACATTGCCAGCAGCTAGACTGTGTGTACGGCAGACTAAAGAAGGAGTATCCTGCATTGGTCAGTCAAGGTCTGGCTTTGTCTCAACAAGACAATGCGAGGACACACAGGTTGACTAAGGAGAATTTGTAGCAGAAGTACGGTGTTGAGATACTTCCAAATCCACCATTATGTCCCGATATCGCTTAGAGTGATAATGGCCTGTTCTGCTCAGTGGCACATATTTGATGAAGTTAAGAATGCTTGTTTGCAGTGTTTGATTCAAAGCTAGCGGACTGGTATTTGGGACAGATACGGGTGATGCCTGATCGCTGGCTGATGGTCGTCCAGAATAATGTACTTTATTTTGAAGAAAAAAAGTTGGTGCTGCTCCTTAAGATTTTGTTGTTTCCCTTCCGCTTTCTAAGTGTGTCAGGACGTTTTGTCCATCCGAATACATTAAAGAGACAAAACCTGATTGCCGTTAATTATTGAGATTCTTCAGCATCCACCATTCAGTCCCGTTGCTTCTCAGAATGACTATGGCCGATTCTGCTCAATGTCACACTTCCTCTGATTCAACACTTTTGAAGAAGTGAAGGAAGCTTCTTTACAGTTTTTACTCAAAGCTAGCGGTCTGGTATTTGGGACGGATTCGGGTGCTGCCTGATCGCTGGCAGATGATCGTCGAGAATGATGGATTTATTTTGAAGAAAAAAGGTTGGTGCTGCTCCTTAAGATTTTGTTGTTTTCCTTCTGCTTTCTAAGTGAGTCAAACTTTCTGACCAACCTAACATTATTTCTATTACTTACCTTTATTTATTTATGGCTTGCGTTGGGTATAAATTTATAATTAATTTACATAGAAAACTAAACCCCTCCTAACACTTGGAAAATTGTTAAAAAAAATACAATCGTGATCTGGAAACTTAATCGCTAGTAATATGAAAAGAATTTTGAAAAAAAAATTCTTCGAGAGAATTGTTATAAGAGAAAGGTTTGAAAACTGCTTACTATCAAATCATCATTAGAACACGACATTTAATTACACAAAAAGAATGTTCTGTTTTCGGGTCCATACGATTTCAGTTAATCTATTACACAGGCTTTTACAAATGTGCCATACATATGCAATGATAAGTGAGAACGTGTTTATAATAATCTGTATTACAAACCTTACTGTTAGCGATTAAAATTTTTCTGGGGAATCGTTTCTTGTTTTGCCCTCTTGCGAAGAAAAAGGGCCTTCGCTTTCCAGATAGTATAACTGACGAAGAACTTAGAATGGATCAGTCGAAACGTTCTTAAAGCAACAGATATAAGAGAATTATTTTTTTGAAAACATCATTCAATGGCAAGAATTTTTCTTAACTTTTACTCAATAGTTGATCTTTCCACTTGATTTTGTCTTCGCATTGTATGAATCCTTCAATGAGACCTTCATCATTTTATCGGTTATACAATGCTGTTATACTTATACGCATCTGCCACAATTCGTATTTCACACTCCAGTCTTTTGTGTTTATTTATATCTATCTATCTAAGTTTATTCATATCTATCTATCTATCTAAGTTTATTCATATCTATCTATCTATCTAAGTTTATTCATATCTATCTATCTATCTATCTATCTATCTATCTATCTATCTATCTATCTATCTATCTATCGAAGTTTATTCATATCTATCTATCTATCTATCTATCTATCTATCTATCGAAGTTTATTCTATCTATCTATCTATCTATCTATCTATCTATCTATCGAATTTTATTCATATCTATCTATCTATCTATCTATCTATCTATCTATCTATCTATCTAATTTGTTCATATCTATCTATCTATCTATCTATCTATCTATCTATCTATCTATCTATCCTAATTTGTTCATATCTATCTATCCTAATTTGTTCATATCTATCTATCTATCTATCTATCTATCTATCTATCTATCTATCTATCTATCTATCTATCTATTCTATTTATGTTCTATCTATCTATCTATCTATCTATCTATCTATCTATCTATCTATCGTAATTTGTTCTATCTATCTATCTATCTATCTATCTATCTATCTATCTATCTATCTATCTATCCTAATTTCTTCATATCTATCTATCTATCTATCTATCTATCTATCTATCTATCTATCACTTTGAGTTTGTATTTTTCTTTCATCTTTTTTCCCTATCTCAGCTTGCACTTATCTTTGTCTCTATCTATTCCACCTTTTCCCCTATCCGTCCATCCATCTTGCTCTACTCTATGCATCCGTTGTACCTCTGCCTCTTTTTCACTATGTTCTTTCCTTTTTATCTTCCTCCATAACTGTATGACTCCGCTTTTTACATTGATTTCTACTCTTTTCGTTCATCTATTTTAGGGTTTTTTCATTTTTAATAATTCCAGTTTCTACCAGCCACATCCAGTGCCCTTCCTCGAAAATGTGAGAACGTTCCCATCTTGGAGTGCCGCTGTACTGCTATCAGGGCCGGCCCTATGTTTACTGGTACCCCGAGCAAGCTTAACATCGGCGCCCTTACAAGTATAATTCTTTCAAATTTTTACAAAAGAAAAACTGAAAATGTAGAATAACTAGCTTATTACAATTTACAACTTAAACTAAAGAAAACTTTCATTATCCTACCTAATACTTTTTTTTAAAGAACTTAAATCTATATATATATTTTTCATGGCATTTTCTTTACCGATTTTCTTTACAAAAACAATTTCTCTTGATAAAATAGCCCAAGGATTGAATCTGATTTGAGTCATGGACGACCACAAATATGTTTTTATAAGCTTTAGTTTATTAAATATTCTCTCTCCGGTAGAGGCTCACGGCCTATCACGTTGAATACACCGGTTCTCGCTCGATCACCAAAGTTAAGCAACGTTGAGCCTGGTCAGTACTTAGATGGGTGACCGCTTGGGAATACCAGGTGCTGTAAGCATGTAGTGACGGATATGCGTTGTGGTGCAGTGGATATCGGCTTGGAAAGAGAAATCGGTAAGCCGAGTTCGAATTCCAGTTGAATACCCTGCATTCACTTAAGCACTGGTACCCTTGGGAAAGGTATTAATCCGTCCCTTCCCTCTAGTTATGGGTTAAATAACAAGGGTAGGAGTTGAGGACCCTGCTCTTAAAAACAAATCCCAATGAATCTTGATACTCGAAAAGAAAATGTTGTAAAAGTAAAATAACCTTACACAGAATCATTGGTTATGACCTTAAAATGATCCCATAAGGATTGATAGGTCGTTAAACTTCCAAACAAAACTCTCCTGTAGCAACAATGATAAGTAAATTCAGCATTATTCCCAAGCCCCCATGCTTGGCACGACATCCTGAAATTTATCAGTGTTTAAGAGCTTAACCACTTCTGTAGGAAGCTTCATATCTTTAGGAAATAATTCTTTTGCAACATTCAATTTATTCAAGAGATCACGTCCATCGATATTGCTATTTTGTTGGTCAGTCAGTTAATTTCCATGCGGGATACATGTTGGTGTGACCATGTCTCTTTCAATCCTTGACTGACTAGGCAGAAGATTTTTCCGCGGTAGGAAACCATTTCTTTCTACGGTAGACTGGTTGTCAAGCAAGGCTACAGAACCAAATCTTTTCTGCGATTTAACCCATAGCTGGAGGGAAGAGACGGATTAATATCTTCCCCAAAGGTATTTGCGCGCAAGTGAATGCAATGAATTGATCTGAAATTCGAACTCGGCTCTACCGATTTCTAATTTCGAGCCGATATTCATTGCACCACAACGCACATTTTGTTGGCACCTTAACTTATTCTCCTCCAAATATTGACACGCTACTTTGGTTTTGTATTGAACTGACAGATCTTTCAGGTTCAGCCATACTACGTAAGTCTACGGCTATATCGTGTTGAATACACCGGTTCCCGTCCGATTACCGAAGTTAAGCAACATCGAGCCTGGTCAGTACTTCATGGGTGACCATTTGGGAATACCAGGTGCTGTAAACGTAAGGACCAAAAATGGTCCACCGGTCTTCCAGGTTTGGGGGGTTGGGTGCAGAGCTAACAACCCTGCCCCGTAAAAAAAACAGTTTGTTACAGCAACAAAAAGTTGCTGCCCTCTGCACCATCTGGGTGTGATGAATAAATGATGATGATACTACATAAACACTAGCTAATATATAAAAATACAAATTAATTCAATTAGATTGCATTAGTAAATATTTTTTATGATTCAAAGGCCATTAAAACATCATCGTGGCAAATAAACTTAACAGATCTGCAAAGTCTTATGAACGAAAATGTTGATTATGGCCGTCGCGTCGGCCACTCATTCATTTTACTGCAATGGTGTTTAATCACCACACCATTAGAGAAAGATTTAAAATAATTCTCACAAATTTTACTCCGCTGAAGAAATTTAATATTTTGTTTTTTTTCCTATATCATTTTATTCATTATTTTCAAATTTTTCCTTATTGTTTAGAAGATACCAAACATGTGACATGGCAGTATGATAGCACCCTCGGCATTCATAGTGTGTTGTTGGCCTTGATGGCACGCCGGGACGACAGCCCGAGTTGCCGTTACCTTGAGCCGGCCCTGACTGCGATGATAACCTACGCTGTATGCACCTACGCTGTCTCAACTGAGGATTGAAATAATGCCTTTTGCAGAGCCAAATGAAATTTACCAGTTATTTTAACCACGAAAATTTTTAGTGACCTTTATGAGATTCTCATTTTCACGCTAGGACTACTAATAAAAACATTGATAAAGATTGTATATTTTCCTGCATATGACTATTCAATGGAAAGCAAAATTGCCGATTGGACTTTACTCTTAAATACCATTATCTACAGGGCGTGGGCGGTCATGACTACCCGCAGCTTTCTGCAGTTAACAACTGCGCATTGCCGTGCGTCATAAGGAAGATATAAGCGGGGTGTTTCGTTTTTTTTATCAACGATTTTGAATTTCAAGTTATTTTCCTCCTAGACTAGTTACCTTATTAAGGCTAAAGTGGTCAGTTTTCCTTACTATTTATAATTTTACTATTTTTTTTTAAGAAACGGATTCATGCCATTTCTAAAGTTATTAAGGTCAAGTGTACGCAACATTTTTGGTTGTAATTTGAATTCAGCAAGTCGATTCTAATTTAAGCGCAGATAATCGTTATGTCAGCCCCTGCACTCTCTCCCACACATCCGTTACTGGGTTTCTAGCTGTTAAATTTACGAAGAAGGACACCGGAAATGGCAGGTATAAGAAAAAGAATAAAATACTCCAGTAAATGAAATAAAGTATAGCGTTCTATATTCCTGTAATAGACTGTATCCGACGACTGAGAAAGGCCCGATAGTACTGCGGCAAAACCCCTCTGACAATGACAGAAATGAAAATAAAACGGGAACAATAGTATTACTTTTTGAGAGTAGCAACTGCTTCTTTGGGAATAAGAGTAAAAAAAATCAAATCCCCAAGTTGCTAAAATCAATCCTCAGCATTTTTCTTACGAGGCTATTAAAATCTTTTTTTCTTTTTTCAAAATTAAAAACAAAATCTAATATTTATCAAATTGTAAAACTACACCTGTTTCTGATTCTGTAACTATCATAATGTCTTTGTGGGGTTGCGGATAATCAATACATTTATACATTCTATCTCTTTCGAGGGTACCGTGAAAAAGCAAGTAATCCCCGAGAAGGGGGGAAAAAGATGATGGAGATGCGGTTGGATGCGAAGGTTGAAAGTGAAAGAAAAGAAGAAAGAGAGCAGATAAAAGGGAGATAAGCGAGCGTTTGGGGGGGGAAGCGGAAGTGGTGTGATTGCGCATTCTCAGAAGCGAAATTGTCAAAATATATTTTTGAAATCATAAACTGTAAATTGCACCGTTTTGGTCGACGTTCAGTGTACAAGCCCACAAAAAGGAGAGATCTTGTTTGAGGGTAAAATAATGGAAAACAAAAAAAAAAAAAAAAAAGAAAGGAAAGAAATGAATCATTTCTTTTTTTTATTTTCTGAAGAAAAAATTTTTTTTATTGCGATATATTGACTTATAAAAATTTCTTAATACGAGAATAATACAACGTTTTACTGGGGATTTATAATATAAGTATAATGTTTTTTGCGGCGAATTTAACTAATTAGGCTTAAATGGCTCAGCCACGAGAGACCTCACAGCAAAGACGATATCGATTACTCTTTTTAAGAATTTCATTAGGACCATTTGAAGCCTGAATTTGCTAATTTTAATTTCTAGAAAAGCATAAACCAAGCATTTGTCTATATTTCTGAGATTAAATATCTACATTATTTATATTGATATACATTGTTCGGACTGTTATCTTCATCTTTGTTGTCATGTTTATAAAGTTTTAGCCGTTGTACTCTCCGACATTCTTCTGATGACTGAAATTTTTAACTGAACCTTTTATTTCGATCAATGTGGTAGATTGTTCTCGTTCCATGTGTAATGTTACTTCCGGTGGTCTTATTTATCTCCCTTTAAATCAACAAGACGTCTTTGTTTGTTGCTACTGTCGCTAGGTCCTGTATTCACAACTCTTTTACAAGCCCCAAAAATTCATACACTGATGTCCTCAAGGACACATGGCGCCTAATTTTGAACCGATTCCTTTATTTTGATCACTGGGGCATATCATTCTCATTCCATGTGCGATGGCACTTCCAGTATTTATATAGTTATCTCCCTTTAACTCTTAAAGTTATTTGTTCACCTCTGCTGTAGCCAGGTATTAAACTCACAACACTTTGGGTCAAGTCACTGGATTCAACCAACGCTTTTATTCACTGGGCCGTGCGTCCTTGAGTTAAACGGGTATAACTAACACTTAGACATCTGGAAGAGAAATGACTCGTGGAACTAGAAAAATCTCCGCTAAACAAAATAAAGGGTTAAGTTCGATATTCCAATCACTTGAAGAAGGCCGGGGCGTACAACGGCCGGAACCTCGTGAATATGGCAACAACGATGAGGCTAACAGTCCGAACAATGTAAATAATTACAAAATCTCATCTCAGAAATATGGACAAAAATTTTATCCGTTGAACATTTCAAATAATAAAATCTGCAGGTACTTAACAAAATAATAATTTGGTAGACTGTAATTAGTATTACAAATTATGAAAATATTCGTCTCGTTCAGGATCGAATCCTACGCTCCATTTATATCTTTGAAGCTAGAATGCTTTAATCGCATAGACACGATCAGACTCACAGGAATATCAATTTTTACCGATTTTAAAAAGAGCGCGTCAGCTATGGAGCTTGACGAAGTTGATTCATTAATCACCAGCCGAAAACTCCCGATATTTCTAAATAATACTGAAATTCGCCCGAAAGGTATTCATTTTACTCATAAGGTATGAATAAAACCCAAACCAGTTTAAATTATCTGTCGGACGGCTTTCGGAATAATAAGAGAGAAACATGATACATTAGGCGGTAGTTAGTAATATTCTAATTCGGGCAGATTGTTCGGTATTTTCCGTCAGTGTCTGCTATGAGAGTCCGAGTCCAGAATTAGGAATGCTGATTTTCAAAACAAGGAAGTATTCTCCACTGACGGAACATATTCTTACTAGCTTTATTTTACCTTATGCTCTCCTTAGTTAATATCAATCGATGATTAATTAAAATTATTGTCCGACTCTTCTATAAACTTTAGTTTCGGCTTCTACTTGTCTATCCTTCAAACTGAAGATTTTCAACGGCTCATACGAAAAGATATGCTTTTCTGACGAACCAAGGGTGGGTGGGGGTAATTTTCCTATTTCTGTTGCATTTCATATT
>JBBBDQ010001989.1:597500-650000 GCA_037127315.1 Ascarosepion bandense | reverse complement strand
TATTTTCTCATATTTTCTAATGAAGCTTTTTATTTCCAGGACTAAAATGTCTCTGTCATTTAATACAACGTGTACGTATTTACAAGAAAAGATGCTGCAAAAATATACGTACTTTATATATATATATATATATATATATATATATATATATATATATATATATATAAAGAAGCTACTCACCACTATTTGCGCATCGTTTATTTAGTAATGAATTTGAACACTCTTGGCTAATGGCGTGTGTTTATATTGTGTATATAAAGTAGTTTTTTTTTATTATTACCAAAAGAGGCCTCGCACAAGGAATAAGAATGATAAACCCCAGTGATCGTAATAAAAAGTTCGGTTCGAAATTTCTAACTTCTGAAGAAGGCCGGAGCGTAGAACGATCCAAGCATCAATAAGCTGAGGACAATAGTCCGAATAATATAAATAGTGCATGAATGTAATTGTTGCAACGTCCTTAAATAACTCATCCCTAATTTCGAAAATAATTCGGTTCTTTGAAAATTCTAGTCGTGTGTTCCCTGCTTTAACGTTTACAAAACGGTAAAATCAGTTTTTGTAAATCGCCTAAAAATACCGAATACCTAGTTTGTGGAAATAACTCATTTCCAAAAGAAAAACATTCAAAAGTTCTACAATATAACACATCCTTCAATAAATCCCGGGCCTAAATAATAAAAGAACTTTCAGGCAAACTTCGACTTTATTATTCATCAATATAGTCTCCTTCTAGGGTGATACAGTGATTTCAACGCTTCTGTAAAATTTCGATGTCTTTTTTGCAGAACGATTTGTTATTGGCCTCAAAATACACCTCAGCTTCCGATATCACTTCTTTATTGGAGCCAAATCTCTTTCCCTAAAGCGTTCTTTTGAGGTCTGCAAACATCCAGTAGTCGCTGGGGACCATTAGGGTGGAGAATAGGGTGTATATGCAAGCAATTCGAATTGCAATTCATGCAGTTTGCCGTTATTTCGATCGACATGTGACACGGTGCGTTGTCTTGGTGAAAGATCAATTTTTCTTCTTTTTTGTGGCTGTTTTTTTGCGATTTCATTCTTCAAACGCACCGATAATGCCATATAATATTCGCTATTGATGGTTCTTCTTTTCTTAAGGTTATCGATGAACAAAATACTTAGCGCATCCATAATTACGGAGGCCAAAATCTTGCTTGCTGGGGTTTGCGTCTTTGGTCGCTTTGGACAGATTTAAGATGCTTCTGTCCACTCGGCTGACTGCTGATTTGACTCCTGAGTAAAGTAGTGGATCCATGTTTCATCTATTGTCACATATTTACGCAAAAACTCCTTCTTGCTGCACTGAAACAGTTGCAAACAACGCACCAAATCGTTGGCGCGTTGTTGTTTTTGATCGATTGTGAGCAAACGCGGCACCCACTTTGAACACAAATTTCACATTGACAAATGTTCTTGCAAAATGGTTAATACCCTGCCTTATGATAAATTCAACTACTCTGCTATCTGCAACTTTAATTTACGATCGACCAAAATGAGTTTGTGAAATTTTTGATGTTTTCCAGGACAACTGCTGATTTTGGGCGACCTGCGCATTCAGCATCATTTGTGTGTATACGACCGCGTTTAAAGTCAGCATACCACCTCTTAACAGTTGTTTCCAACAGAGCAGAGTCTGAATAATACTTATCAAGCCATTGTTTTGCTTGAACAGTATTTTTCCTATCAGAAAACAATGCTTTATCAACACACAAAATTAAGATTTTTTCCATTCTTTTGAAAATTTGCAAGAGTAACTTCGCTTAAATAGCTGTAATTTGTAAATTAATGAAATTTGTCACGTGCCATTTGAAAGTTACTACTTCATAAAAATTATATGGACTTTTGATCAGTGGCGCCATTTATATGTCAGGTCCAGGGCTTATTTAGTGATGTGTTAATTGTATTGAATACTTTTAATACAACTGTGTACTGGTCTAATTTAATTATGACCCAAAACTATCGCTCATTCAGTAATGAATTAGAGCATGCTGACTACCGGCGTATGATACATCATACGCGAAAAAATCTGCCTCCTTCTCCCGAGCGCCCATAGTTCAGAGGTAGAATCGCCGACTGACGGCAGTTCGGTCGGGTTTCAAACCTGGGTAAAAGCAATCGGATGTCTAACTGTACTTATTAGCTGTGATACAGCGAAACAGATCTGTCTGCGGACCATAATATATATTTAATATTTTTTTTAGAATTTATCACATAAATACGTTATAATATCGCTACAAAATAGCACGCAAAACAAAATAGCTACTTTTATAGTAATAAATTTTATTCACTCTACTTTGTATTGATCACTTTTTTAAGAATAGTGTTTTTTTTGCGGGGGATACAGAATTTTATTTCATCCATACCTATCTATATGTTTAAGATGTGGTTTCCGGCTTTCTCTTTTCCAATCTTTTCACTTTTCCTTATTTTTTTTTTCAATTGGGGTAGATAGACTGAACTATCGCCCGGTTCACACTCCACCCACGTCTATTGAACAGGTTAAGAGGCTCATCCCTTGTTCCCTGTTTAGGATGTGGTTTCCAGCTTTCTCTTTTCCAATCTTTTCACTCTTACGTAGCCCCCTGTACACCAGTGGCCTTACCGCCTTGCCCGGGGTGATATGATTAATATATATATATATATATATATATATATATATATATATATATATATACAAGTATATTGATTGTAAAAGTCAGGAGAGCATATTTTTTAATTTTTTCTCAACCTTGAGAAATCATTTCATGGCAAAATTGGACAACATCAGAAGACAACTTTTTCACAGAAAAATACTAAATGAGGCGGCAAAGTTTGGAGCGCTATTAAAAACAATTTATTAGCAAATAAATTCGCGAATAAAAGAATGATTTACAATAATTTATTATTCTTTTGTTGACTTTTTGTTTCAATAAATTTTGCTAACGGTTCCTTCTGATGAAGTGTTTGCACGAAAAGATTTCCCAATATTCAGAAAAAAATGTACCCCAAATCGATATATACCAGAAAACACACGCGTAGAAAATGAGAACAATTCTTAAAAAACGTTTGAGAAAAGAAGGTATGGTTCATTTGATATTGTTTTGAAGGTGAAATAAAAATACATCTGTTTATTTTATTTACATTGTTGGGACTATTGCCCTCATCTTCATTGCCATATGCACGACATTTCGGCCCTTGTACGTTCCGGCATTCTTCAGGATCAGTCCATATATTTTAGAGGAATGATTCTAATTGTTTATACTATTTACATTTTTCAGACTGTTGTCCTCATCTTCGTTGCTATATTCACGACGCTTCAGCTGTTGTATGCGCCAGCATTTTCAGGGTCTGTCAATATTTCTAAGATGAGGTATTGTAATGATTTACCCTATTTACATTGTTCAGACTGTTGTCCTCATCTTCATTGCCGTATCCAAGAGGTTTCGGCCGCTTACTCTCCAGCATTATTTTGGATCAGCCTATATTGGTGGGATGTGCATTGCCATTGCTTTCTGCGGTAGACTGGTTGCCGACCAAGGCTATAGAACCCAATCTGTCCTGTTATTTAACCCATAACTGGAAGGAAGTGACGGATTAATACCTTTCCCAAGTGTATTTGCGCGTAAGTGAATGCAATGAATTCAGCTGGAATTCGAACTCGGCACTCCGATTTCTCGTTCCGAGCCGATAAGCAATGCACCACAAGTGTACATATTCAGTCAGTCAGTTGCTATACGTGATACACGCGTGAGCAATGATGTCTATTTCGTGTCATGGCAGAATGGGCATAAGATTTTCCCGCAGTAGGTTGTATTGCTTTCTATGGTAGACTGGTTTGCCAACCAAGGCTATAGAACCCAATCTGTCTTGCTATCCCATAGCTGCAGGGAGAAACGAAGGATTAATACTTTTTTCAAAGGGTTTTGCGCATTAGTAAAGACAATTAATTATAATTGTAATTCGAACTCGGGTCTCCGATTTCTCGTTCCAAGACAATATCCACTGCACTGCAATGCATATTCTAATATATAAAATATTATAAATGAATTTTTTATTTCTTCTTAATTTAAATAATTGGTTGATATTTTTAAATAGTTTACACATTAACTGATATTTCAAAAGCACAATAGAGCATTGCACGCAGTCCCCTATATTAAGAGCAATCATTTGTGCTCACTCGATTGGTGTGTGAATGAGACAATAGTTAATTTAGCGTCCAGTTCACCTAACAAGTCCTGTTTTTTTGGATAGTAATAATTATAATTCCAAATTCTCCCCAGAGGGCGAATATCTTAACCTATTTTTATGTTCTTTAGCTTTGAATAAGGACCTCTAGAATTGACCTTGAACACCTGATAGTGTGCAGATGATTTTACGAATTTCTTTTCACAGTACGGTTCAACCTTTACAAGACCCGGAGTTCACTTGAGGTTGAGGGTTACGTTTAGGAGCGGAAGATAACGGTTAAGACTTGAACAGATTGTAGTGATCAGGGAAACATTCTCTTGGGAGTTTTTTTTCCATAGAGCACTGGTTTACGAAAAGGAGCTGCTTGAATGAAACTTTTCAAAGATGGATTATGGGAGGGAGTGTGGGTTATTTTCTCCGATTTAATTGGTGCGACGGGTCCTAACCATAAAGGTCAGACCTGATTCCACCAAGTGGTGTGTGTGCAAGCCGCATTCACCCTAGTCGGGTTGAACCGGCTTCCTCCTCGTTGGAGGAAGTCTTATTGGGATTTGTTTAAGGGCAGCGTCCCAAGTCTTACCCTGTTAATTAACCCATAACTGGGGAGAAGGGACGGATTAATACCTTTCCCAATGGGTACCAGTGATTAAGCGAATGCAGGATATTCAACTGCAATTCGAACTCGGTTCACCGATTTCTCTTTCCGAGCTGATATCCACTGCACCACAACGCACATCCGTCACTAAACGCTTACAGAACCTAGTATTCCCAAGCGGTCACCTATCTAGGTACTGACCAGACTCAACGTTGCTTGACGTCGGTGATCGAACGGTAAGCTAACCAGGTGATGCAGTTCGTATGAGCAATTTTCATGGTAGTAGTGATAGAGTAGTGGGAGAGTGGCTACATCCCATATGTGAGAGTGAGGTTAGAGTGTGGGAAATATTTCTTCTTCAACAAGGTCTAAGAGATGCTGTTGAACTCTATCGAATCTTGAAAGTGAAGTTTGGACAACTCCTGCCCAGGTATAGCAGCAGTACTCAATTTTCGGTCTTATCTGGCTCTTATAAGGTAAAGGACAGCATGAGGAGTCAGTCCCTTACTGGAGCAGCATAGGAAGCCGATCAATTCCTTTTTATTTTAAGTTTTCTATGTTTATTTATTGTACTTTTATTTGATATAGAGTGAGGTAATTCGTCAGCCACTTATTTGGAATTGGTCAAGTCTACACCATGACAAGTTCGCCACAGTTCTGGCCATGCTTGAGAATTTAAAAACACATGTCTACATATTTGCAATAGCCCAACACAAATCCTTAAAACTAGCTAATGGATGAGACAAAAGGCCTTGAAACGAACAATCATTTGGACAATTTCTCAATAAAGTAGCACCCACCAGAAATTTACTGTTCGCAAGTAAGAAAAACAATAATAGGGGTAAATGGCCAGTTATTTTTCGGAAATATATATAAAATGGGGAACGCAGACTAAATGCACAATTATATATATATAATATATATTTTGTCAGAAATATTTCTTTGAAACATCTTTCATTAAATGCAACTAACAAGGACGACTTAATCAATTTTTAATTGAGTTTTTCTAGCATTCTAACATTTACCCGTTTTACAGGATTTAAGAAATAAAGAAATGAGCATAATTTTTATTGTCCCAAGTGCTTTCGGTAAACTATATTCGTTTTCATTGGTGTTTTTGCTCTGATGTTGTTATTTTTTTCTCATGTTTTAAAAGAGGCAAAACATAACAAATGAGAAACAATAACAACAGGAGAAAGTAAAAAAACTCTTGAGAATGGTTATAGAAGTTGCTAAAAGAGCTTAAGACAATAAAAATTATAGATAGGATAATTTTTATATTTTTAACCTAAAAATGTTAGGATGGTGAAAAACTCAATAAAATTAATTTAAATCTTGTTGGCCATATTTAATGAAAGCTATATATATATATATATATATATATATATATATATGTATATATATATATATATACTGTAATAGTTGTGACAATGGTTTTATGATTTATGAATTCATAGTACCACTACACAAAACGTTTTGGGTTTCGAAGCTAGCCCTATATGTGGACTGCTTCATCTTCAGGTGATTTATTTTAAAAAAAAGTCACCTGAAGATGAAGCAGTCCACATCTAGGGCTAGCTTCGAAACCCAAAAGTTTTGTGTAGTGATACTATGAATTCATAAACCATTGTAACAACTATTACAGTATAATGCTCTACATTTGTATCGAGCGCTCTTTATAAAAATAAATGCATGAATAAAAAGTTAAAAAACCTACGAGTTCTACAACTTAGTTACAATATATATATATATATATATGTGTGTGTGTGTGTGTGTGTGTGTGTGTGTGTGAATGGGTGTGAAACCATTTATTATAGTAACGCATCATGTTTTTTTGTACTTTGTTAATCATCTCATCTCAAGGAAGACAGTAAAGCTAGTAAGATACAAGGGGCTACTGAGTGTGAAAGAAAATTTGTATGACTTTTTATAACGAAAATTTCTTTAGAAATAGTGGTTATAGACAATTCTTATATATATATATATACCCACCCCCACACACGCAGACACACACCCGTACACACATACACACACACCCGCACACACACATATATATATACCCACAAACACACACAGATATATATACACACACTCAAAAGGCCAAAGATTTAGGGTTACTTTCTAGATTTAATTTTTTTTACCAATTGTTCACCCAAAACAACTTCAACTCAAAGTTCAACTACGCGTGACATCGCAATGGAGGAGGAAAACCAGGCTGAAACTATTTAACCTGTTTTTTTTTTCCAGTGGGTTACCAAAAACTTTAAATCCACCATCTCTAAGATTTCAATTCACCGGTTTAGTACCATACGCTATACATGCTTGTGCGCGGTAGGTTAACTTCTCTAAGTCGCCTTTTCTTTCTGCAGTACACTGGCTGCCAATCAAGGCTAAAGCACTCGGTTTGGCTAGACGAGAAGAATTTATACCTTTTTCAAGAATATTTGTGTGTAAATGAACTGACTGGGATTCTAACCCGGCTTTCCGCTTTCTCGTTCCAAACCATCAGCCATTACACCACAACGCACATTCTAACCAAAAAAGAGCTGACATTTTTAGGAAGTTTCATGCTATAATTGCTTGTTTTCGTT
The DNA here is from genome assembly GCA_037127315.1 of Ascarosepion bandense. Lineage (NCBI taxonomy): Eukaryota > Metazoa > Mollusca > Cephalopoda > Sepiida > Sepiidae > Ascarosepion > Ascarosepion bandense. Next base: position 642,623 of record JBBBDQ010001989.1, on the reverse strand, counting down.
CTTATTGTTATCAGAATTTTTCGGAGGATCCTTACAGAGCAAATAATGGCGGTTTGTCTTTTGTAGGTCTATAATTACAAATTTCCCCCGAACGCTTTCTCTTGTTTCTATTATTATTATGATGTCATTTTTCATCATATTTCGATTTCTGCTATGGTCGCACTACCAACCAAGTCTGCGGAAAGACCTAAGGCAGGTCGTAGCGTATTGTTATGGCTCCATTTCATATTTTTTCTATCTTCCCCATCATCCTTAAGCCGGGGTTTCCATGGATTCTTTCAATGTGTTGTTTTGTTACATTTTTATCATTCCAAGTGCACCTACTATCACTGACACAACTCTTGTTTTCAATTTCCACATTTTTTCTATTTCAATTTCTAGGTCTTTATATTTTAACAGTTTTTCAAATTCCTTGGTTGCTTTGTTACAATTCGCTGGACAAGCCATATCAATTAATTGACAAGTTTTTTCTTTCTGATTTCTAACAATAATGTTTGGTCTATTTGCTACAATTGTTATTATTATGATGTCATTTTTCATCATATTTCGATTTCTGCTATAGTCACACGACCAACCAAGTCTGCGGGGAGACCTAAGGCAGGTCGTGGCATGTTGTTATGTTGTTATGGCTCCATTTCATGTTTTTTCTATCTTCCCCATCATCCCTAGCGTTACATAGACAAAGTTCTCCTTACTGTGTGGCCTGTATTTAATAAGATAATTTTTTGTATATCTCTTAAGCTGGGGTTTCCAGGGATTATTATTATTATTATTATTATTATTATTATTATTATTATTAATACTGTTATTACTGAGTATGTGATAAAATCCTTCAGGAAGATAAAATTTCTGGGTCGAAGGGAGTTAACGCACTCAATTTGAAAAAGGACTCAAGATTCTTCAAAAGCTAGATAATGGCCTTACACATTTTGATTATAGCGCACACACACACACACACACATACATATATATATATATATATATATATATATATATATATATATATATATATAAAGAAAAGCTCAACGCGTCATTTAGATTGGTTATTATTGTGGAATTATTGTTGAAATAAATAACGAGAAGACGCGGGAACATTGAAATAAAATAATGTATTAACCAAAATACAAATAGTTGTTAAAGCTGAGTCGTATCTCCACTCAACTACAGGACAAAACAGGTTATGACCTTTACTCTCTCAGTCTCTGGACCTGACTGCCCGGAAGACAGAACCTGGTAACCGGACGTGACGTCAGGTATAGTCCATAAGTCAATAGACTGGCCGGGGTGCCACCCTAACAGTTATAAACTATAATTCATTTCTATAAGGTAAATTATCTCATTTCATCAGAAAACAACATATTCGTTCTATTCGGTACAAATATTTTCCCAGTATAAGTATTTTTCTAAATGAAATGGAAAACAAGCAGAAGGATTTAAAATAGAACAAATACAGTATGGTTCGATGAAATGAGCTAATTAGCTCATAGAAATGAATTATATCTTATAACCAATCGAAATGACGTGTTGAGCTTTCCTTTATAAATAACCTATTGCTCTGGATATATATATATATATATATATATATATATATGTGTGTGTGTGTGTGTGTGTGTGTGTGTGTGCAAGTTACATTACAAATGACAGACAACATGATGTGGTTAAGTTTTTATATTAGTTTTAATGTGATATTATATTTTTTCTTTTCAGTTCATAAATCATCTAAAAATGAATCCTTGATAACGGCTGAAACTATAGCCGAAAGCGCTTGGGTAAATAAAAACATTTGGACAATTTTTATATAATTTATGTACTAAAACAATACAAAAGATCACATAAAAATATTTAAAAATCTGAACTACAGCAACTTGTCTGTCATTTTTAACGAAACTTGAATAAAAGTGTGATTGCTGCCTAAATACACAATACAGTTGCGCAGTGAGAGTGAAATTAAAAGAAAACTAAAATTTTGAAATATACGCAAGCTTACAAACCTCAAAGAGAGAAAACAATAACGAGAGGGTAGAAGAAAAAAAAGAAGAAACAAAAATGGCAAAAAAAAAATGTAATCATGATAAGAAAATTGACGAAATATACGACATCGATTTCAAATATTGAACGGAAATAACAAAAATTCTCAAGTTCAAAAGAAAAGAAAAATGATAAAAAATCTGCACAAAGAAATAAAAACAGGACGAAATAACAATGAAGAACATTGATGGATTTTATACCTGCAACTGAACTGATCGAACCCCGTTTTTTTGTGTCCAGTTCACTGGATGCTTCGATCATCTCTCGACTGGCTTTCTCGGCGGATAGCTCAACAATGCCGACACCTTCCTCATCATCGCTTGCGGATAGGCACGAAACATCACTCGGCCGACGTCGGTCGGTTATAGAACTGCGTTTTGAACCCAAACGTTGACGGCTCCCCGTTCGTCCTGTATAAAAGAAAGAGTAAAATAAGCTATCAATTCTTGTCTTTTTTGTTAGAGAGTTCGTAAGACGAAAAGAGAAAAATAGAAGCGAAATACCGAAGATTACATGGTACAAAAGAAATTCAATAAATGCAAAATATTATTATGAATAAAAAAGATTTCGTTGAACATTTAATAAGAACAATGTGCGTTGTGGTGCAGTGGATATCGGTACGGAACGAGAAATCGGGGAGCCGCGTTCGAATTCCGGTTGAATTCATTGCATTCACTTACGCGCAGATGCCATTGAGAAATGTATTAATCTGTCTCTTCCTTCCAGTTGTGTGTTAAATAACAGGACAGATTGGGTTCTATAGCCTTGTCTGGCAACCAGTCTCCCGCAGAAAGCAATGGCAACCTACTGCGGGATAATCTAGTCAGTCATATCTCTTTCGAGACATGATCGCCACAGTGTGTTTCACGTATGGCAATTAACTGACTGAATAAGAACAAGAATATTCAAAGACTGCAAATCTCTATCAAGGCAATACTGATATCATTTCAGAGATTAGCAATAGATGATTATTAAAATGACAATAACTGCGATTAATTTAACCGCTCCCAAGAGTGAAAAAAAAAAAAAGAAAAGAAAAGAGAGAGAAATGTAAATTGAAATTAGAATTTAGTCTGTAAAAATTGTGGAAGAGTTCGTTTTTCTTTTTAATATCACAAAGTTTTATTTTGACTTCTTTTTGTGTTTTATACTTTTTTGCATTTTGTTAATAAATATTAAGCTTATGTTGTAAATATTAACATTTTCGTGGAAAAAATAGTGCGTTCAGGAAATGCAATGACGTCAAGCAGTCTAGATGAATTAATTCAGTATTTGGCATCTGAAAAGTACAAAAAAAACTGAAAAGTAACCGAGAAACTTTATCCCACACCGGATCAAACACCAAAATCTAATCAGTTCGTCCCAGGCATGATGCAATTAATCCCTAAAAGTCTCATCCGAATCCATCCAGCGGGTCTTGAGATATCTTGACTAGAGACAGACTAACAAGCAGACAAACGTGACCGATTATAATACTTCCACCTTTTCAGGAAAAGAGTTCAAAGATATAGGATTATACCCCACCTGTAATTGTAGATCTAGAGATAACTGTCCGGTTGAGGGTAAATGCAGATCTCCAAATGTGATCTATCAGGCTACCATCTACCATCAAAATAAGGAGAAATATAATGTTTACATCGGAATTTCGGTAAAAATGGGAAGTAACGGCTCTATACACATAGGCACTTCTAACTTAAGATATTAAACAGCCCTTTCCCGAAAATGCTGGGAATTAAAAGAAAACAACCTAAACCGCAGAAAAAGTGGAAGTTGATAGGCAATGCTAGAACCCCTAATAGCTTAAGAGACAGATGTAATCTACGTTTATCAGAAAAAGATTAAGATTTTGAAATTTCAATATCAGAATGAACTTCTGAATAAACGTAGAGAGATCATTAGCATATGTCATCATAGAAATAAATAGAAATTGCAATAATTATCTTATACTTCCAATTAGTCACAATAACGTTTTTTAAAATTAACCTAAGTAGCTACCCTTTCTCCTCTACCTACCACTACTAACCCAATGGCCAAGCCAAATACCTCCCACTACCATAGAAAAAATTACTATTAAGATTCCGCTAGCTTAACCCTGTAATAGCCAGTATCCCACAACCACTTCCTTTACTAAACCAAGGCTCCGGCATTAATTTTTTTTCCTCATTCATTGTTTAAACGGAGTTGACAAGGCGTGTCTTAAAATGACATGTTGAAAATGGCTATTTCCTCTCTAAAATTTATATATATATATATATATATATATATATATATATATATATATGTGTGTGTAAAATTATCGTTATACTTGTTTCAAAAACCCTCTGAGCACCTACGTGGAAGAAAAAAATGGTGATAAAAAAGAACGACTGACTGAAAATCCCTGGATACATCAGCATCTCAGAGCTACAAAATATTACCTTGTTCGAAACTGTACATATCCGCAAAACCCCTTCCACGTAAACGAAACGTTTCATAGATAATTCTCTTACAGAGTCCTTTTTACTCATAGACCCCTAGTGTGACTTGATAATTTGGTACTTAAAATTACTCTCTGGCTAGATGATACCGCACTCAGTAATACTATTCTAGAGACACTATAATATAGTCGTGACAGTTTTCATCATCATCATCATTTATCCATCACACCCAATGGGCAGCAACTTTTTGTTGATGTTTCTGTAACAAACTGTTTTTACGGGGCAGGGTTGTTAGCCCTGCAACCAAACCTGGTGGACTGGTGGACCATTCTTCGTCCTTACGTTTACAGCACCTGGTATTCCCAAATGATCACCCATTTAAGTACTGACCAGGCTCCCAAATGGTCATCCATTTAAGTACTGACCAGGCTCGATGTTGCTTAACTTCGGTGATCGGACGGGAACCGGTGTATTCAACACTATATACCCGTAGACTCGTGACAGTTTTAGTGCAGATTAAATCCGCTGGATAAACAGGAAAGGATTTGCTACCTAAGAGCAAAGAAAGAAATTATAATAGCAGTGGTCACTGGGGTACTGAGCTGTTGTAAAAGAAATCATTATAAAAAAAACTTGTATACACTAGATTGTGATTTGAAAATGGAGACTGACAAAAGTTTGCATGCTCAGAATACCAAAGATGCTTAAGAAAATATTGGATACAGCCCATCGGTAAAAAGAACAAATAACGGGTTTTGTTTTCTTAAAATAATCTGAAAATAAAGGTTTTTAACAGTAACCAACGTCATATGTTATGCGAAAAAAGCTCAATAATAATAAAAGTGATAGCATATATATCTTGCAGAAGCAATCCTTTTTTAATACGTTTCATTAAATAAAACTGACAAGATATTTTATGTTTTTTTTAAATGACTTATTGAATGCAAGAATTGGTCCAAAGAGTATTGATCACGAGCGCTTTCAGTTAAACCATTAGCCATTTTCATACGTTCTTGTTATGCAACTACAATAAATGATACATACTATTGTAGACGGTGTAAATTTTAATAAGAGTAGATACATTCTTAATTTCCTAATACAGCATTGTTTATAATTGCTATTACTAAATATTGGTGTTTTGGTGTATAAGGGCTCCCATCACTTGTCGTATCACTTCAACTTTTGACATTTTTGAGGATCAATTATTTTATGCAATTAAATGGATAACTTTAGCTTTATTCTCGAATAGTATAATGCATATTGCGGTTGGTATAATTCCATGGAGGTTTAAATTTGTCCATAATGACATCTAGTCAGAATAATGCTAAGTTACTCATCTTGACAGGGAGGTGGTTGTGTTTCCAATATAATTATTAATGGGTTAAAAGAACGAAAAACAGTTACTTGTCAGTCTTTTTCAACGAAATATGCACACACACACACACACACACACACACACACACACACACACACACACATATATATATTTATATATATATATATATATATATATATATATATAGTAGGCTTCCGTCTGTCAGGGTTGACCATGGGTAGCATCCTAGTTGTCTGCTTGGCTGGAGCATTGGCGTCTGTGACTGTAGAAGCTGATGCGGAAGTGGCAGTCTTTGTTGTAGAGGCTGCATTAATGTGTTGTTTCTGATCTGTCGGAGCTGTCATTTTGCTTCCTGCGAACCCACCTCTCCATGGCGTCTTATGTTAGTTGCTCCTTCATTGATTTAAGTTGTTGTGCCAGGGTTCCTTTCCACTTGAACCGGTTGACTGCTACGCTCTTCCATGCCCACAGCCTTAATGTCACGCTTTATGATGCCACGATACCGCAGTTGTGGCCGCTTAGTGGGTCTTCTTCCAGAGGCCAGCTCTCCATACAGGAGGTCTTTTGGAAAGCGACCGTCTGGAATGCGGTAGACATGGCCTAGCCAACTGTTTAAGAAATGTGAACATGGTGGGCAGACCGGCTCGAGACAGGATCTCAGTGTTGGGCACCTTGTCTTGCCATGAGATTCCCAATATACGTCGGTTACTTCTCACATAGAAAGGGTTCAGACGCCTCTCTTGCCTGGCGTACGTGGTCCATGTCTCACTGCCATATAGCAGTGTACTGATGACACAGGCGTTGTTCACTGCCATCTTTGTCTTCATTGTTAGCTTGGAGTTATATATATATATATATATATATAAGTGGACCAAGTAGCAACAGTATATTTTATTTTTAAACGTAGTGTGATAGCCTTCAACCATCAAACAGATTTTCATCGCTCGTTAGTGACCCCAGAATTTACCTTTATATTTATACACATGTTATCCTAAATATTCTGTAATTTCTACAATAAACCAGTCTCCTTACGGTGGGCAACTAATATTTTAATGTGTTGTTTTTCAAATTGTCACTTTTGTATTCATATTTTTTATTTAAACTTCTTGAGGTTTCTCCAATGCATATTTTCTGGTAATACTTATGGGTGATAGATTAAATTCCTCTTTCAATTCTAGCTTGTTTTGCATTGATTCAGTTTTTTATTTGAGATATAGATGTGACACATTGTATTTTGAGTTTAAACAAATCTTTTTCAGTTCTAGTCATGATAGGGTTAGCTGGTAGTATTTTTCTTTTAGTTTCTTTTGTTTATCAAAAGAAGGGGGTTTCTAATTTGGAATATATTATGTGCCTTTTATTCCGCATTGAATATGGTATAGTTAGAGCATTATAGGAGCCGTAAAGTATTTTTAAAGTATTTATCCTGTTCTTGTAAACACTGAGGGTTGAAATTCAGGGTGCGTTTTATTAGTTGGTTTTCGATGGATACAAAAGTTTAAGTCATTACCGACGCAGTGTTGCATAATATCTAGTAAATGTAAAGCGTTGTTTTTTTCCATTCCGTATGTAGATTCTACTACATGTTCAACTTCTTTTAGTCTACTTACAAGATCAAGTAAATCAGTATTTCTCATCTACATTAACTATGCTATGAGATCCCAAGTAGGCATGTACGCCGACGACACCACAGTTTACTCTCGCCCCGATCAAAAATCTGGTGAGGGGGACAAAGCGAAACTCGCTGCCGAGTTTGAGAAGGACCTTCAATCCGTGGTGGACTGGGGTAAGAAATGGCTCGTAAATTTTAATGCTTTCAAAACGAAGCTGCTATCAATTAACCATCATAGACAATCGCTCCTACCTAACATTAGCATGGAACAGGCTAGCCTTCCTGAGAGTAAAACATTACGCCTCCTTGGCATCAAACTCTCAGCAGACCTCAAGTGGAATGACTATATTGAATCCACTGCTATGAAAGTCGGTTCTCTGTGCAGGGCCAGTAAGTCTTTCTCGTCTGAGTTCATTCTGCACATATATAACGCTACCATCCACCCGTATATTAAATACTGCTGCCACATCTAATCGGGTGCCCTGCTGTTCTCCTCGGGGTTCTTGACAAAATACAACGTTGAATCTGTCATGTGATCTATACCGACTTTGCAGCCTGGCTGCAGTCACTCTCTTACCGGCGTGATGAGGCTTCCCTGTGCCTATTCTATAAATACTTTCACGGCTTCTGTTCCGATGAACTTAGATCACTGGTGACCCCTAGGTATGAATTTGCACGAGATACTAGATTAGCAACTAGATTCCACCCTTTTACAGTGAAACAGATAAAATGTGACCTCAATTTCAACTCCAACAGCTTCTTTTCTCATACTTCTCGTCTGTGGCATTCCCTGCCATATATTTGCTTCCCCAACAGCTACAATCTCCAGGAGTTTAAATGTAAGGTCAATAGTTACCTCTTATCACACTAAATCGTATCCATTCTCTCAAACATTTTTCCCATCTACTCAACTACCATCCTCGGTATCCACATCCGTCTATCACCCTCCCCCCGACATTTCCTATAACTAACCACTCTTTCTCATCACCTTCCCATATGTAACCTCATGCGCTATAATGGCAATGGAATGACTTGCTTGGGGTGAAATGATTAAAAAAAATAGTGAAAAAAAAAAAAGAAAAAAAAGACAAACACCATTACGAGGTGGTCGAATAGGTAATCTAAATATTTATTTATAAAAGGTATTATTAAATGTGAAGGATCGCTGATTGGTGATGAGGTCGTAGAGTTTTATTATTTCAAAATTACGTGGACAGAAATCAAATCTCTAACATATAAAACACGACTCAGACAAAATAGTATAATGAAACCGAAGTGAAACTTAATTAAATAAATTTTTCTTTTAAATTAAGTAGCCATTAATAGAATCTCCAAAATATAAAACACGTGTTAAAGAAGATAGTATAAAAACAACTGTCAAAAGTAAGTAAATATATTTCTGTTTAAAATGGTATCAGAAATAAAACATTCAACACATAAAACCCTATTTTGATAAGATAGAAAAATATAATTAGTGTCAAAAGTAAGTAAATGTATTTCTCTTCAAAATTAAATGAACAGAAATGAAATCCTAACATATTAAACACGCTGTAGACAATAGAGAACAATGACAATTTTTATCAAAATTGAATAAACATATTTCCACTAAAAATTACGTAGACAGAAATAAAATCTCCAAAATATCAATTGCTTTAAAACATAATAATAACAATGTATATATGTGAAAATAAAGTAATTATTAAATTCGCATTAAAATTACTAAACAGAAGTTAAATCTCTTAATCATTATTGGCTTTTAAATAAAATAATTACAACGAATTTGCAAAATACAAATATCTTTTAAACAAAAAAACAATTAACAATGAACCTGGCGTAAAAATGAAGTAATTATAAAATTTTATAAAAATTACAAGACAAGAATAAAATCCTTAAAATAAAAATGGCTTTAAATAAAATAATAACAATGAATTTCGAAAATATAAATATCTTTTAAAGAAGATATTTAAAATGAATATGTAAAAATGAAGTAATTATAAATTCTTATCAAAATTACAGGACATGAATAAAATCTTACAAAAATAAATTGCTTTCAAACAAAATAAAAACAATGAACATAACGAGAGAATAAAGTAATTGTAAATTCCCATCAAACTTTGTATTCTGAAACAAAATCTCTAAATATAAATGGCTTTTTATCTAAATAATAACAATTAATCTGCAAAATATAAAAGCCTTTTGAATAAAATAAGAACAATGACTATCAACTGAAACTGAAGTAATTAAGAATTCACATTAAATTTACTTAGATAGGAATTCCTTTCAAGCAAACAAATAACAATGAACATGAATAAAATCTCCAAAATATAAGTACCTTTTAAAATAATAACAATGAACATAGGGTGAAAATAAAGTAATTATAAATTCTCATCATAATTACTAATTCAAGAATAAAATCTCTGAAAATGGCATTTAAACTAAATAATAACAATGAACATAGGGTGAAAATAAAGTAATTATAAATTCTTATCATAATTACTAATTCAAGAATAAAATCTCTGAAAATGGCATTTAAACTAAATAATAACAATGAACATAGGGTGAAAATAAAGTAATTATAAATTCTTATCATAATTACTAATTCAAGAATAAAATCTCTGAAAATGGCATTTAAACTAAATAATAACAATGAATAAATGATAACAATGAATCTATAAAATATAAATAACAATGAATATGAGGTGAAAATGAAGTAATTAAGAATTCTCTTAACAATTACACGAGAAGAATAACATTTCCTAAAAATAAATGATTTTAAACAAAATAATAACAATAAACATTGGGTGAAAATATATTTTCATCAAAATTACTTAGACAAGAATAAAATTTCTAAAATATCAATGGCTTTCAAACAAAATAATAGCGATGAACATGGGCGGAAAATGAAATAATTATAAATTCTCAAAAAATTACTAAGTCAGAAATAGATTCTCAAAAAAAAAAATGAAATTATTTATAAATGGAACTTTTCTGTGTATGTGTGTGTGTCTGTGTGTGTGTGTCAGTGTGTGTGTGTCTGTGTGTGTGTGTGTCCGTTACCTATAGACTCCGAAACGGCTGAACCGATTTTCTTAAAAAAATTACACAGTTGTACTATAAGCGTCCGCGAGTGTTCTTAGCTAAGTTTTGTGTCGAGATACTCCCGATAAATATGGAAATCGATAATCGAATAAATCGGGTTATAGGCGGAGTGGTCCGATTTTAATCAAATTTGATACAATTATAGACGAAGACATAAGAAACGATATTCAGAAGTTTCAAGGTTGCAGTTCTTACAATAGTGCAGAAAATCGATAATATATATATATAAAAGGCAAGATGTTTGTGTTTGTATCTGTTTATCTGCCTGTGTGTCTATATTTTTTTCAGACCTTTTATTTTAGTTTTTGCTTCGGGTCTGACTCTAAGTAGGTATAATTGTAGTTCTTAGTTTCAGCCATGATACCATTTACTAAGAGGACTTATTTAACCTTCAAAATTCAGTTTACGATGAAAAAAACTTATTTGATATCGATACCAGGAAATCAAAATTTAACTTACATCCATTCATTTTTCTTTCAGTGTACGGTTTCGCTTTAACTGGAAACAACTATTTCTTTTTAGTCTTTGGTGCCAACGTCCAAAGAGTCTGAGCTCCAGGACCATGGATTAGTTTTAAAGCTTTCATTACACCCGAGCAACGCCTGGCTATACTGCTAGCAAATAATTAAATGGCTTTTAAATTAAAAATAACAATGAATCTAAAAACTATAAATGGCTTTAAAAATAATAACAGTGAACATGGGGTGAAAAAGAAGTAATTAGAATATTTAATTAAAATTATAGGATAGAAATAAAATCTGAGAAATATAAACGGCCTTTAAAGAAAATAATAACAGTGAACATGAAGTGAAAAAGAAGTAATTAGAATTTTTAATTAAAATTATAGGATAGAAATAAAATCTGAGAAATATAAACGGCCTTTAAAGAAAATAATAACAGTGAACATGAAGTGAAAAAGAAGTAATTAGAATTTTTAATTAAAATTATAGGATAGAAATAAAATCTGAGAAATATAAACGGCCTTTAAAGAAAATAATAACAGTGAACATGGGGTGAAAATAAAGTAATTAACATTTTTCATAAAAAAACTAAGGCGGTAATAACATTTCCAAAATATAAATATCATTTAAACAAAATAATAACAATAAAATTGGGATGGAAATGAAGTTATTAGAAATTCACATCAAAATTTCTAAGACTGGAGTAAAATTTCTAAAATGTAAATGGCTTTTAAACAAATTAATAACATGAACATGGGGTGAAATTGAAGTAATTAAAAATTCTCATTAAAATTACAAGACAGGAATCAAATCTCCAGAATATAATTGGTTTTTAAACAAAGTAATAACAGTAAACATGGTGGGTAAATAAATAAATTATAAATTCTCATCAAAATTACTAAAGCATGAAAAAATCTTCAAAATATAATTGGCTTTTAAACAAAAGAATAACAATGAACATTGGGTGAAAATGAAGTCATTATAAATTCTCATCAAAATTAATATGTCAGGAATAAAATTTCCAATATATAAAACACTTTTTAGCCAAAACAGAATAATGAAACTGGTGTCAAAATGATGGAACTATATTTCTCTTCTAAGTGACATGGACAGAAGTAAAATCGCTAATAGAAATTATATTATTTATCGAAAACAGACCGATGAAACTGGTGTTAAAATGTCGTAAATATATTTCTCTCATAAAAATGACGTGGACAGCAATAAAATCTACAACGTATAAAACATGTCTTAGACAAGACAGAAAAATGAATCTGGGGTCAAAACGAAATAAATAGATTTCTCTTTAAAATTCCGTGACCAAAATTAAAATCTCCAATATATAAATCACGACCTAGACAAAACAAGATAATGAACTTTGACTTAAAATGAAGTAAATATATTCTCATCAATTTTGCAGAGACATGAACTAAAATCTCCAACATATAAATCACGACCTAGACAAAACAAGATAATGAACTTTGACTTAAAATGAAGTAAGTATATTCTCACCAATTTTGCAGAGACATGAACTAAAATCTCCAACATATAAATCACTAGACCTAGACAAAAAACAAGATAATGAACTTTGACTTAAAATGAAGTAAATATATTCCTCATCAATTTTAAGAGAACTAAAATCTCCAACATATAAATCACGACCTAGACAAAACAAGATAATGAACTTTGGACTTAAAATGAAGTAAATATTTTCATCAATTTTGCAGAGACATGAACTAAAATCTCCAACATATAAATCACGAACTAGACAAAACAAGATAATGAACTTTGACTTAAAAATGAAGTAAATATATTCTCATCAATTTTGCAGAGACATGAACTAAAATCTCCAACACATAAATCACGACCCAGACAAAAAACAAGATAATGAACTTTGACTTAAAAATGAAGTAAATATATTCTCATCATCAAACTAAAATCTCCAACATATAAATCAATGACCAGAAACAAGATAATGAACTTTGACTTAAATGAAGTAAAATATATTCCTTACCACTGCAGAGACATGAACTAAAATCTACAACATATAAATCACACCTAGACAAAACAAGATAATGAACTTTGACTTAAAAATGGGCAATATATTCTCATCAATTTTGCAGAGACATGAACTAAAATCTCCAACATATAAATCACGACCTAGACAAAACAAGATAATGAACTTTGACTTAAAAATGAAGAAATATATTCTCATCAATTTTGCAGAGACATGAACTAAAATCTCCAACATATAAATCACGAACTAGACAAAACAAGATAATGAACTTAATTTAAAATGAAGTAAATATATTCTCATCAATTTTGCAGAGACATGAAACTAAAATCTCCAACATATAAATCACGACCTAGACAAAACAAGATAATGAACTTTGACTTAAAAATGAAGTAAATATATTTCATCAATTTTGCAGAGACATGAACTAAAATCTACAACATATAAATCACGACCTACAAACAAAGATAATGAACTTTAATTCTAAAATGAAGTAAATATATTCTCATCAATTTTGCAGAGACATGAACTAAAAATCTCCAACATATAAATCACGACCTAGACAAAAACAAGATAATGAACTTGACTTAAAATGAAGTAAATATATTCTCATCAATTTCAGAGACATGAACCAAAATCTTCACATATAAATCATGACCTAGACAAAACAAGATAATGAACTTTTGACTTAAAATGAAGTAAATATATTCTCATCAATTTTGCAGAGACATAAATCAAAAAATTCCAACATTTAAATCACGACCTAGACAAAACAAGATAATGAACTTGACTTAAAATGAAGTGAATATATTCTCATCAATTTTGCAGAGACATGAACTAAAATCTCCAACATATAACCAATGACCTAGGAGCAAAACAAGACAATGAACTTGACTTAAAATGAAGCAAATATATTCTCATCAATTTTGCAGAGACATGAACTAAAATCTCCAACATATAAATCACGACTCCACAAAACAAGATAATGAACTTTGACTTAAAATGAAGTAAATATATTCTCATCAATTTTGCAGAGACATGAACTAAAAATCTCCAACATATAAATCACGACCTAGACAAAACAAGATAATGCAACTTGATCAAAATGAAGTGCAAATATTCCTCATCAATTTTGCAGAGACATGAACTAAAATCTACAACATATGCAAATCACGACCTAGACAAAAATGCCAATGAACTTTGACTTAAATGAAGTAAATATATTCTCATCAATTTTGCAGAGACATGAACTAAAATCTCCAACATATAAATCACGACCTAGACAAAACAAGATAATGAACTTTGACTTTAAAATGAAGTAAATATATTCTCATCAATTTTGCAGAGACATGAACCAAAATCTACTTAAATCACGACCTAGACAAAACAAGACAGTCTAAATTACCTAAAATGAAGTAAATATATTCTCATCATCTTTGCAGAGACATGAACTAAAATCTCCAACATTTAAATCACTGACCTAGACAAACAAGATAATGAACTTTGACTTAAAATGAAGTAAATATATTCTCAATAATTTCAGAGACATGAACTAAAATCTACAACATATAAATCACGACCTAGACAAAAACAAGATAATGAACTTTGACTTAAAATGAAGTAAATATATTCTCATCAATTTTACAGAGACATGAACTAAAATTCCAACATATAAATCACGACCTAGACAAACAAGATAATGAACTTTGACTTAAAATGAAGTAAATATATTCTCATCAATTTTGCAGAGACATGAACTAAAAATCAACATATAAATCACGAACTAGACAAAACAAGATAATGAACTTTCTGACTTAAAATACAAAATATATTCTCATCAATTCTACAGACATATGAACTAAAATTCCCCAACATATATAAATCACGACCTAGCTAAAAACAAGATAATTACAATCCTTGATCAAATGAAGTAAATATATTCTCATCAATTTTTGCAGACACAGAATCAAAAATCTCCAACATATACAAAATCAATGTGACCTAGACAAAAACAAGATAAATGAACTTGACTTAAATGAAGTAAATATATTCCTCATCAATTTTGCAGAGACATGAACTAAAATCTCCAAATATAAATCACGACCTAGACAAAACAAGATAATGAACTTTGACTTAAAATGAAGTAAATATATTCTCATCAATTTTGCAGAGACATGAACTAAAATCTCCAATACATAAATCACGATCTAGACAAAACAAGATAATGAACTTTGACTTAAAATGAAGTAAATATATTCTCATCAATTTTGCAGAGACATGAACTAAAATCTCCAACATTTAAATCACGACCTAGACAAAACAAGACAAATGAACTTGACTGAAATTAAGTAAATATATTCTCATCAATTTTGCAGAGACATGAACTAAAATCTACAACATATAAATCACGACCAGACAAAACAAGACAATGAACTTTGACTTAAAATGAAGCAAATATATTCTCATCAATTTTGCAGAGACATGAACTAAAATCTCCAACATATAAATCACGACCTAGACAAAACAAGATAATGAACTTTTGACTTAAAATGAAGTAAATATATTCTCATCAATTTTGCAGAGACAGAACTAAAATCTCCAACATATAAATCACGACCTAGACAAAACAAGATACGCCTTTGACTTAAAATGAAGTAAAATATATTCTCATCAATTTTGCAGAGACATGAACTAAAATCTCCAACATATAAATCACGACCTAGACAAACAAGATAATGAACTTTGACTTAAAATGAAGTAAACATATTCTCATCAATTTTGCAGAGACATGAACTAAAATCTCCAACATATAAATCACGACCTAGACAAAACAAGATAATGAACTTTGACTTAAATGAAGTAAATATATTCTCATCAATTTTGCAGAGACATGAACTAAAATCTCCAAATATATAAATCACGAACTAGACAAAACAAGATAATGAACTTTGACTTAAATGAAGTAAATATATTCTCATCAATTTTGCAGACATGAACTAAAATCTCCAACATATAAATCACGAACTAGATAAAACAAGATAATGAACTTTGACTTAAAATGAAGTAAAATATATTCTCATCAATTTTGCAGAGACATGAACTAAAATCTCCAACATATAAATCAATATAGACAAAACAAGATAATGAACTTTGACTTAAAATGAAGTAAATATATTCTCATCAATTTTGCAGAGACATGAACTAAAATCTACAACATATAAATCACGACCTAGACAAAACAAGATAATGAACTTGACTTAAATGAAGTAAATATATTCTCATCAATTTTGCAGAGACATGAACTAAAATTCAACATATAAATCACGACCTAGACAAAAACAAGATAATGAACTTGACTTAAAATGAAGTAAATATATTCTCATCAATTTCAGAGACATGAACTAAAATCTCCAACATATAAATCACGACCTAGACAAAATACATAATGAACTTTGACTTAAAATGAAGTAAATATATTCTCATCAATTTTGCAGAGACATGAAATCAAAATCTCCAACATTTAAATCACGACCTAGACAAAACAAGATAATGAACTTTGACTTAAAATGAAGTAAATATATTCTCATATCAATTTGCAGAGACATGAACTAAAATTCCAACATGGTAAATCATGACCTAGACAAAACAAGATAACATAGAACTTTGACTAAAATGAAGTAAATATAGCCTCTCATCAATTTTGAGACATGAACTAAAATCTCCAACATAAATCACGAACTAGACAAAACAAGATAATGAACTTTGACTTAAAATGAAGTAAATATATTCTCATCAATTTTGCAGAGACACAACCAAAATCTCCAACATATAAATCACGAACTAGACAAAACAAATATAATGAACTTTGACTTAAAATGAAGTAAATATATTCTCATCAATTTTGCAGAGACATGAACTAAAATCTCCAACATATAAATCATCTAGACAAAACAAGATAATGAACTTTGACTTAAAATGAAGTAAATATATTCTCATCAATTTTGCAGAGACATGAACTAAAATCTACAACATATAAATCACGACCTAGACAAAACAAGATAATGAACTTTGACTTAAAATGAAGTAAATATATTCTCATCAATTTTGCAGAGACATGAACTTAAAATCTCCAACATATAAATCACGACCTAGACAAACAAGATAATGAACTCTCAGACTTAAATGAAGTGAACATATTCTCATCAATTTTGCAGAGACATGAACTAAAATCTCCAACATATAAATCACGACCTAGACAAAACAAGATAATGAACTTTGACTTAAAATGAAGTAAATATATTCTCATCAATTTTGCAGAGACATGAACTAAAATCTCCTAACATTTAAATCACGACCTAGACAAACAAGATAATGAACTTTGACTTAAAATGAAGTAAATATATTCTCATCAATTTTGCAGAGATGCATGAACTAAAATCTACAACATATAAATCACGACCTAGACAAAACAAGATAATGAACTTTGACTTAAAATGAAGTAAATATATTCTCATCAATTTTGCAGAGACATGAACTAAAATCTCCAACATATAAATCACGACCTAGACAAAACAAGATAATGAACTTTGACTTAAAATGAAGTAAATATATTCTCATCAATTTTGCAGAGACATGAACTAAAATCTCCAACATATAAATCACGACCTAGACAAAACAAGATAATGAACTTTGACTTAAAATGAAGTAAATATATTCTCATCAATTTTGCAGAGACATGAACTAAAATCTCCAACATTTAAATCACGACCTAGACAAAACAAGATAATGAACTTTGACTTAAAATGAAGTAAATATATTCTCATCAATTTTGCAGAGACATGAACTAAAATCTACAACATATAAATCACGACCTAGACAAAACAAGACAATGAACTTTGACTTAAAATGAAGTAAATATATTCTCATCAATTTTGCAGAGACATGAACTAAAATCTACAACATATAAATCACGACCTAGACAAAACAAGATAATGAACTTTGACTTAAAATGAAGTAAATATATTCTCATCAATTTTGCAGAGACATGAACTAAAATCTACAACATATAAATCACGACCTAGACAAAACAAGATAATGAACTTTGACTTAAAATGAAGTAAATATATTCTCATCAATTTTGCAGAGACATGAACTAAAATCTCCAACATATAAATCACGACCTAGACAAAACAAGATAATGAACTTTGACTTAAAATGAAGTAAATATATTCTCATCAATTTTGCAGAGACATGAACTAAAATCTACAACATATAAATCACGACCTAGACAAAACAAGATAATGAACTTTGACTTAAAATGAAGTAAATATATTCTCATCAATTTTGCAGAGACATGAACTAAAATCTCCAACATATAAATCACGACCTAGACAAAACAAGATAATGAACTTTGACTTAAAATGAAGTAAATATATTCTCATCAATTTTGCAGAGACATGAACTAAAATCTCCAACATATAAATCACGACCTAGACAAAACAAGATAATGAACTTTGACTTAAAATGAAGTAAATATATTCTCATCAATTTTGCAGAGACATGAACTAAAATCTACAACATACAAAACTTGTCTTAGACAAAATCGAAGAATAAGCCTAATTTTTAAAGTGAAGTATATATATATATATATATATATATATATAGATTGACACGGAAAGCAATATAATCTACATCATATAAAATACGACTTAGAACAATGAAATTGGTCTCAAAATGAAGTAAATATATTTCTTTTCAAAACTACGTGAACAGAAATAAAATAGCCAACATATATTATTTAGTGAAAATAAAATGATAAAACTGGTATTAAAAAGTCGTAAATATATTTCTCTTCGAATTTACGTAGACAGCAATAAAATCTACAACATATAAAATGTCTTAAACGAGACAAAATGATGAATCCGGGCTCAAAATGAACTTCATATATTTATCTCTAATATTTTTCATTTGAAAACAAGTTTTTACGCTACCTAGGTTTTTGCCATGTGATGTCTTCAGGCAATTCGCAATAACTGATTTTACCGTTTTTTAAAGAACACTCAATAAGGGGGGGGGGTTAGAACGCTCACGTAACGAAGTTTTTTTGAACGCGCAATTTTCAAAATTAGAAGAAATTATTATGTTTTCATCCATGGTTGTACGATCCTAATGGGTATTTTATGATATGGTTACACAACCAAACAAAAAATAATAAAAATAAAAAAACTGATAGAATACAAAACATTATCTGGTTCAACTAACCATTTAACTTAGAAGTAAAAACCAAAACAGGACAAATATTTTTTAAACTGACCAATAAACACTTTCTCAGAAGTTCAGAACTAATCAAAATTTTCGATAGGAATACAATCAAACTGAGTTATAGCTGTACTAGTAATTTAGAAAATTTCATAAAGAAACACAACCCCAGAAATTTAAATGGCATCGTACAAAACAAGATCATTAATAAGGAATGCAGTTGCAGGGGCAAAAATAAATGCCAACTTCAAGGACTTTTTAATACAAAAAAGGCTTTTACAAAGTAAAAATACAGAACTAAAATGGTCTAACCGAAACATATTTAGGATCAAGCAAAGATACTTTTAAGACCAGATGGTTCAATCACAAGTCTACATTTAAAATAGGAAGCTTAAAAAATGTACAAAGTTGGCTAGCCATGTGTGAAACTTGAAATATGAAAAAGACCCAGACATAACGTGGAATATAGTGAAAACAGCCAAGCCTTACAACGGTGGCAAAAAAAGAAGAAAAGTTAGTTATTATGTTATTCCCAAACAAAAATGAATTACTGAATGAAAGAACAAAAACTATAACTAAGAGTAACCATACCAAAAACAAAACGATTAAGATCATACAACCATGGATAAAAACGCTATAATTTCTTTTTTGAAAATAGCGCGTTCAAAACATCCCCATTAATTAAAAAAAATCCCCGTTACGTGAGCGTTGTTAAAAAAAACGGTTAAATCAGTTATTACAAATCGCCTGAAGACACCATATGTCGCGTAATAACACGTTTAAAAGTAAAGAAATATTCGAAAGTTCTACAATATAATTGTATTGAACACTTTTTAATACGACTGTGTATTGGTCTAATTTTATTATAACCAAAAACTAAGTAATTAAATAAGTATTTATCTCTATATAATATATAAAATACTGTTTAACCAAGATAGAATGATGAAATGAAGAAAATATTTTCTTTTCTAAATGTCGTGGACACGTCTCCAACATATAAAACACGTCAAGACGATGAAGCTGTAGTCAAATTGAAGTAAACTTATTTCTCTTCAAAATTATGCGGGTTGATTGATAAATTCGCCAATCCTCTAAAATTTTTTTTTAGAAAACTGGACTAATTACGTCCATATTAGAACGGAACCTATTTCTTTTCAATGTTACAGTTAGCATTACAATTTTGTCCATCGTTCTAGGCAAGGCTTTCGCTGTTTCTTGTTCAAATTAGATTAATTCTTTCATAGCACTTCCGAGTCTGCATAACATAAAAATGCTAGCATTTGAATGTTTATTTTAATTTCGAGAAGATCGTTCCTTGACCTGATCTCTTGCCGGGTGTCCAATGCAACGGATGTTGTATAAAACCTTGGTCGGTGTGGAATAATGCAGTGAAAACGATACAATTTTGCCAAGAAGTGTATTTTGCCTTGGGCGATCTAATTAAGTGAAAAACACAGATGTTGAGCTGGCGGATTTTGTTTTGACGAGCCAGGGTAAAAAAGGTCAGAGTCCGAGACAGAATACACCGAACGTTTTAGGTGTCAGCAGATAACTATTTAATTGAAGTCAGCAGTCACAGTGAGTCAGTTTATAGATTTGAGTTTTTAGTTGAGTTTTGCAGACTGAGTTGAGGACAGACATGACCGGTCTATTGGCTGGTCCGCCTCGTATGCTAGTATGTTCTGACCCAACAAGACGTCTCACTCTACAATACAACCGAGTCACCGAAGAGAAGAAGAACAGATAAAAAAGATATGACTGAATATTTTTATTTGTAAATGAAGTGTTGCAGTCCGTCATTTTGATTCACCTTCGGGTCTAGTATTTTTCGTCATTTAAAAGTGAAGAAGAAAACATTCGGTTCAAGCAGATTCTTGCCGAATTGTTACAAAAATTAAGTATCGACGTTTATGAGAGGAAAACACGGGACTATCGTGAGAGTTGTCGAATGGATTGCAGATTTATACCCGAGGAAGAGGGTATATAACGTTTGTTCTCCCGTTGATGTGGTTGAAGGTTATCTTCGTTATGGTTGGCTCTCAGACTCGATCAATTGCCAAGTAAGCATCTACGCAGATGACACCACAGTTTACTCCCGCATCAGTAAGAAATCCGGCGAGGCGGACAAACATAACCCCGCTGCTGATCTTGAGAGGGATATGCATTCTATGATGGATTGGGGTAAGAAGTGGCTTGTAAATTTCAAAGCGTCTAAGACTAAGCTGCTGTCTGTCAATCATCGCAAGCAACCTCTCCTGCTTCCCATTAACATAGACCAAGTGAGTCTCCCTGAGAGCAATATACTGCGCCTTCTCGGCCTTACCCCATTTTCCGATCTCAAGTGGAACCATTACATTGAGTCAATAACTAAATCCACTGCCAGAAAGGCTGGATCACTGTGTCGTGTCAGGATGTTTTTACCGCCTGAATCCATCTTGCACATATACAAATCAACCATCCGTCAGTACATGGAATACTGCTGTCATATATGGTCAGGCGCCCTCGCTGTTCATCTCAGTGTTCTCGACAGGCTCCAAAGGAGAATCAGTAATGTGATAGGTACCGGCTTGGCGGCTCGACTCCAGCCACTTTCTCACTGATGGGGTGTGGATTTCCTCTGTCTGTTCTATAAATGTTTACATGGCTTCTGCTCCGACGAACTTAAGTCACTGGTGCCCCTGCTACAAGTGTTTACTCGTCCAACCAGACTGGCAACTGAGTCTCACCCATTCAGAGTTAGATCAACCAAATGCAGCCGACAATTCTACTTCATCAGCTTCTTTTCTCGCACTTCCTGCCTGTGGAACACTTTTCCATATTCTTGCTTTCCTGACGGCTATAACCTCCAGGAATTTAAATGCAATGTCAATACCCATCTCTTAACCACTGGACTCCAGTTCTTTCTACATTACCCTTGTATATCTTTTCCTTTCTCTCTACCTTTGCAACTGTCATCACACCTGTATTCCCATCCTTCTCTTGCTCCTTTCTAAGTGGTTCGTCTTTCTCTTCACTCTCTTCTACTTAATCTTTTCAATTATGTAGACCCCTGCACATCAGTGGCTTTACCGCCTTTCTCAGGGTGATACGATTATATATAATCATAAGTAGTAATTCAATACTCATCTCTTTACCACTTGACTCTAGTTCTTTCTTCACCACCCTGTATATCCTTTCCTTTCTCTCTACCTTTGCAACTGTCATCACACCGGTATTCCCATTCTTCTCTTGCTCCCTTCTCTGACACTCCCTGTAACTGGTTCGTCTTTCTCTTTACTCTCCTCGTATCTAATCTTTTAATCTTATGTAGCCCCCTGCGCATCAGTGGCTTTACCGCCTTACATGGGGTGAATCTATTAAAAAAAGAATATATTCAAAAGTATATTTTATTTCCCTTATTCAGTTTTTGTGCCTTTCTCAGGTGGCACATTCTTTGCCGTTTATGAGGAAAAGCGGGTCATTACCAAAATGCACCGGCCAAATGCGTGTTGATGAGGGGGGATGAGACCCGCTAGGGAAATCATGCCTTTTCTTTATTCTTGATCAACGGAAAGTGTGACACTGAGATACGGAGTATTTTAAAAGCTAATCAAAGTATTAACAGATAGGAAAATTTCGTTGAAAATAAAGAATAGAGTACTTAATTATTGCGTGATATCTGTCCACCTGTATGGTAGAGAAAACGGGACTATCTCAAAGACAGAGAAGTGACTGGAAGCAACAGAAGTGTAGTTCTGCAGAAGGATGCTGAAAATACCATGGACTGAACATGTGAGCAATGATGAAGCTGTCCAGAAAATGGAAACCAAAACGACACTTACATTTAACATCAGAAATGTGGCTGTACAGAAGGATGCTGAGAATACCATGGACTGAACATGTGAGCAATGATGAAGCTGTCCAGAACATGGAAACCAAAACGACACTTACATTTAACATCAGAAATGTGGCTGTACAGAAGGATGCTGAGAATACCATTGACTGAACATGTGAGCAATGATGAAGCTGTCCAGAAAATGGAGACCAAAAGGACACTTACATCTAACATCAGAAATGTGGTTCTACAGAAGGATGCTGAGAATACCATGGACTGAACATGTGAGCAATAATGAAGCTGTCCAGAAAATGGAAACCAAAAGGGCGCTTACATTTAACATCAGAAATGTGGCTCTACAGGAGGATGCTGAGAATACCATTGACTGAACATGTGAGCAATGATGAAGCTGTCCAGAAAATGGAAACCAAAAAGGCACTTACATTTAACATCAGAAATGTGGCTCTACAGAAGGATGCTGAGAATACCATGGATTGAACATGTGAGCAATGATGAAGCTGTCCAGAAAATGTAAACCAAAAGGACACTTATATTTAACATCAGAAATGTGGCTCTACAGAAGGATGCTGAGAATACCATTGACTGAACATATGAGCAACGACAAAGTTTGTTAGAAAATGGAAAAAAACAACTTATACTTAACATCAGAAAGAGACAGTTGAAATTTTTAGATCTCATAATGAGAAAGGAGGGCTTGAAAAACCTGATACTCACAGGGTGGAAAGAGGGAAAGTGGGATAAGGGGATGCAGCGCGTGACATATTTAATGGACTTGAGAAAACGGATAACAGAACAGGTTTTATGTGGAATAGCAAAAAGTTTATAAAACTTATTAAGTGCTGCAGTGGACCGAAATATATGGAGGGTTATAATCGCCTACGTCCTGAAGAGGCACAGCACGGATCATCACAGCAGAAGATTAAATTGGCATAAGAATTTCAACACCAGGGGAGTTCGGTTCGAAATTCCAAGATGGTGACTTAGATCGGCAAAAACACAGATGAAGATATTAACCTGAATCTTAATACTGTTGATTGGTGTAATTCTCGGCATCTCCTACGTTGACCTTATCAGCAATGGGGCAGTGCGAGGCACGATCAGACAGTAACATGCCTCATAACTAGAGCTATGAAGAAAAAAATGAAAAGGTTGAAATAGTATAGAAGTTCCGTAAGAGTCACTGACATTTTGTACGTATACGCGTATAGATTTGAAGACATGTATATGCAGAGAAATAACAATACCCACTTTCCACCTTAAACTAATAATAATAATAATAATAATAATAATAATAATAATAATAATCGTTAACTGACCATCGGTAGACAATGGAGGTGGAAGACACGTTCGCCCGTGGTTTAGAAAACAAAGACCTTTTTTCTTGGAAGACGCACCTTCCCGTGGGTTAGGAAAAAAAGGACCTTTTTTCTTAGACGGTAACCCACGTGACGAGGAAAAAGATACAAAAGAGCAGCGATGAAAACAGAGTTGAAGAAAATAAACGTTTACCTTAATCTTTTTTTTTTTTTTTTTTATAAGCGTTTCACCCCGAGCAAGGCATGCCACTGCCACTACTGTGCAGGGGGCCACGTAGAGTGGAGAAAGGCTGGTTAAATATAGGAAATAACAGAGGGTGGGTGATAGGCGGGTGAGGATACCGAGAATGAGGGTTGGGTAGATGAGAGTGTTGTGAGAATAGTTGGGAGTTAGTGTGATAGGAGGTGTCTATTGACCCTACATTTAAACACCTGGAGATTGTAACTGTCGGGAAAGCAGACTTGTGGAAGGGAGTTCCACAGGCGGGAAGCGCGAGAAAAGAAGCTGTTGGAGTAGAATTTACGGTTACATCTTATTTGTTTAACTGTAAAATGGTGGGACCTAGTTGCTAATCTAGTATCTCGTGTAAATTCGTGCTTGGGCGGCACCAGTGATCTAAGCTCATCGGAGCAGAAGCCATGAAAGTACTTGTAGAAGAGGCACAGGGAAGCTACATCACGCCGGTGTGAGAGCGGCTGCAGCCGGTCTGCCAAGTCAGTATCAACCACGTTACAGATCCTCCTTTGTATTTTGTCAAGGAGCCCAAGGAGAGCAGCAGGGGCACCCGACCAGGATTTTGAGTGCTCAGCTTCACTGACCTTAAGCAAGAATATTGGCTTCTGCTTAAAGTAATCTCTCTCCTGAAAAAATATCGATTTTTTAATCTAAAGTTCAGTAAAATTTCAACACATGTAAGAATATCGTTTTCTTTGTGAAATATACACTACCGGCCATAATTATTAGGCCATCCCAGTGTTTTAAGAAATGATGTATTTAATACTATTTTTTAGTATTTATTGCCAAGTGGAGATGACGGAACGGGGGTTGACAGGAGTAACAGGAACAAACATACTAAGAGCCACAAGGGATAGGGAAACGTGGAGAACCATGATCGCATACGTCCTGAAGGGACAGGGCACATAGAAGAAGAAGAATTGCCAAGTGAATAATTGTAAATGAAAATAGAATGGTTCTTTTGTTAATACTGCACTGTTACATGTGCATCAAATGAATTCATAAATACTTAATAATTACCTATATTGCAGTTTCATCAATGAAAGAATGAAGAACATTTAGGGTGATTCAGACGAGTTCATCTTTGCATCCTTGTCTTTTAAAATTTTGCAAAGTAATAATAACAAACGGATCATTCTATTTTCATTTAGAATTATCCACTTAAAAATAGTATGAAATACAATATTTCTTTTAAAAATTAGGGTGGCCTAATAATCGTGGGATGTGCGCTGTGGTGCAGTGGATATCGGCTCGGAACGAGGAATCGGGGAGCCGAGTTCGAATTCCAGCTGAATTCATTGCATTCACTTAAGCGCAAATACCTTTGGGAAAGGTATTAATTCGTTTCTTCCTTCCAGTTATGGGTTAAATAACAGGACAGATTGGGTTCTATAGCCTTGGCTGGCAACCAGTTTACCGCAGAAAACAATGGCAACCTACTGCGGGATAATGTTCTGCCCAGTCAGTCATGTCTGTTTTGAGACATGATCGCCCAAGCGATCGCCCAAGCGTATTTCGCGTATGGCACTTAAATGACTGAATAATCATGGCTGGTAATGTATATATGAACATTCTTTTGTCAAATAAGGCACACATCTTTAGTATCTTTAAACAATGTATACCTCCTTCCCCAAAACACGTATGAACTTTTTATATGTATCATACTCCTCACATACACACATGATATTTTCCCTTCCCGCTATCGAGTATTGCTTGTTCGACTTTTGAATATATAAAAATTCATTTTTGTTGTTTAAACTATTAGTTGCTTATTCATTCCGTTGTGATTGATCATCATGCCATTAGTTGACATTAAAATACAATTAATAGAACCCGGACCAATCCGGAGAACAATTTTATTTTATTTTATTTTATTTTAAACGTTACAAACCAGGGCCTTTAGAGGTGGCAGAAATCTGAAAGTATGGGACAACCAGTGAGGATCGAACTCACTACTCAATTGCAATGATTCTAGCGAAACTAGCTTGCTAACCATTACACCACCTCAAGGTGTCCCTCGCATTCTTACTCTGATTCGACAAAGCAGAACTGTTACTTATATATAGCTTGGACGAGTTCATGTGCACTATGGGTGAGTTCCAATAACAGAAAAGAAGTAAAAAAACGGATAGGGTATAAATTCAACCGATCAGTGTTATGCTAGAACTGATTATACTCTCTCTCTCTCTCTCACGCACTCTTTGTCTCTCTCTTTTTTACTCTGCTTCTACAAAGCACTGTTACTTATAACTTGGACGAGTTCATGTGTCGTATGGGTGAGTCCCCATAACAGTATGGGAAGTAGAAAACGGATAGGGTATAAATTTAACCGAACAAAAGCAGCTAAGTGACTTTGAAAGAATTGCAAATCTCAAATGAGTAGGAAGAAAGTAAAGGTTGAAGGAACAAACGTACCATAAAGACGCAGGAAACGTTCAGCACTTATTGTTAAGATTTTGGTAATATTAATAAACATAATTCTTATAGTCACACTGGCAAAACAACATTAATTAATATGAATAATAATAATTACAATAGCACGAACCGAATAGGATGATAGTGATGATGTGGACATTTTAATGTAAAATGTTTCGCATGTAAGCAACTCCCTGCGGAAGTAGCTTACATCAAAGAAAATAAGAATTAACATTACCGATCCGGACATTAAAGCAAAGAAAAGGATAGAATTTCAAAGAAATAAAACATTTCGATAATAATTTATGAGAGAACGAGGAAGGAAGGGAAAAATGGAGAAAAATAAAATACAAAAATAAAATGCATTGATAGCGATTGAAAACTGTGAAATAAATAAATGAATAAAAACATGGCGTAAAAGAAGTCCGGTTGCATGGAAAACTGGGAGATTATTAGTCTCGGGGAGAAAGAAAAGCTGCAAAGTGGAAAGCGGAAAGAAACGATCGACTGTTGGCATTTTATGTGATGAATATCAAGGGAAATAACCCTTTGATGCATTGTTTGCAAATTTATTGGATTCATTTAAGCGATTCGTCCATAGTTTTATGGAGTAGCAACAATTATTATTATTATTATTATTATTATTATTATTATTATTATTATTAAGTAATAGATTACCCGTAAAAAACGACGATGCCATGTACGTATGAATTGGTACATCTGCCAAAGATCAGAGTTCCGTTTTCTGAGGTTTCTTTCCCAAAATCTTGTAATATATACGCGCTCTGGGAAATGTATTAAGCGGTCGTGTTTGCACGCGCACGCGCACACACACATACACACACAATATATATATATATATATATATATATATATATATATATATATATATAAATTGTCAAGAAGTTAATGTCTTCATGAAGGAAAAATGCTCAATATCGGATCTTGCAGACTACGTACTATAATTGCATCAACCGTGAAACTGCCATAAACATGCGGGTTAGATTATATATGACCCTATTATATATATATATATATATATATATATATATATTACCAAGTACAGGGGAGCTATGGATGGAATAAAATTCCGTATCCAAAAAACAAAAAACAAAAAAAAAAAAACACTAATCTTAAAAAGTGCTCAGTAAAAAGTAGAGCGAATAATATTTATTTAAAATTCATAACATACGTATGTTAGAATATCTCTACGAAATTAGGTATTTTGTTTCGATACTTATTGTGTCTTATCAAGTGATGTTGCTGAGATGAAGTTTTAAAAGGTTCAAAACTAGCCAAACCCTACTCACTAAGAGACTACGTAACAATGTTTCCTCTATAGAAAACGTGAATTAATAAATATACATTTTGACTCATAGGTCAGTGTGTATATTTATGAATTTATATATATATATATATATATATATATATATATATACTACGGGACATAATTATTAGGCCACCCCATTTTTTTTTAGAAATGGTGTATTTCATAGTATTATTAGTATTGATTGCCAAATGAAAATAGAATGTTTCTTTTATTATTACTTTTGCAAAATTTTACAAGGCAAGGAAGCAAAGATGAACTCTTCCGAATCACCCTAATTTTTCTTCATTCTTTCATTGATGAAACTGCAATATAGCTAATTATTAAGTATTTATAAATTCATTTGATGCACATGTTATTGTGCAATATTTGATGCACATGTTATTATGCAATATTTGATGCACATGTTATTGTGCAATATTTGATGCACGTGTTATTGTGCAGTATTAACAAACGCACCATTCTATTTTCATCTACAATTATTCACTTGGCAATAAATACTAAACAATAGTATGAAATACATCAGTTTTTTAAAACACTGAAGTGGCCTAATAATTATGGCCAGTAGTATATATATATATATATATATATATATATATTGTAACTAAGTTGTAGAACTCGTAGGTTTTTTAACCTGTTATTCATGCATTTACTTTTATAAAGAGTGCTCGATACAAATATAGAGCTTGATACTGTAATAGTTGTTACAATGGTTTATGAATTCATAGTATCATTACACAAAGATTTTCGCGTTTCGAAGCTAGCCATGTATCTGGGTTGCTTATTCTTCAGGTGATTTTGTTGATATGAGAATTATCTAGTTGTAAAGACCGTTTATTTGTGTTGGATTTGTATTTTAGGTGTTACTGGGGTTGGTCAGTAATTTGAATTCTGTTGACCTTTTTAACGTCTTAGGATTAAGTGTTTGTGTGGTGGCTAAGTTCAGGATAGGTTTTCCTATTTATCTTGTGTGGGTGTAGGCTGCTGGCGCCGTGCGTGTTGTTATTTGGTTTAGGGGCTGGTAGGTGTTATTTTGGGGGGGGGGCTGGTTGCTTCTTACTTTAATTTTGGTTATTTTGTATTGGGGTGTGTGTTTTTTTGTTTTTTTAGTTTTCAGTTTTTTACAGTGTCGATATTTTCTTTTATTTTTCTCCTATTTTACTGTAGCTGCATTTTTTGCTGGTATGGTATGGGGTTTGTTGTCTTTTTCTGGTTATCTATAGGGTTGGTTGTGTGTATTTTTTACATTTTGGGGGGTTCGTGGGTGGGGTGTTTTAAAATTTAAGTAAATAAATAAACACCCCACCCACGAAATCCCCCCCAAAATGTAAAAGATACATGGCTAGATTCGAAACGCTGTATAAACGTAATAAAAATCCTTTTAAAGCAAATTTTGACAGGTGATGAGAAAGGGGTCGTTTACAACAATGTTCAGCGAAAACGATCTTGGGATGAGCGAGATGAGACAACGTTAGCCACCCAAAAAGTCATCTTGGGCATCTGATACGATTGGAAAGGAATCCTGTACTATGAATTTCTCTGCCAAGTAACCAGTCAATGGATTCTGAAAAGTACTGCTCGCAAGTGGATAAATTAAAGGCAGCAATTCAGGAAATACGCCCAGAATTCGTAAACGAGAAAGATGTTGTTTTCCATCAGGTTAATGCCTTCATTTGTTTCTTTTTTTTTTTGGCAACCCCCGCAAAAATTCTTTCATCTTAGCTGGAATGTATGACCTCATCCGCCATAATTACCAGACATTACTCTTTTGGATTTTTATCTGTTAAGAACCTTGAAAAATGATCTCAGTGGTAAAAATTTTAATTCTTTGATAAAAAGAAAAAAACTCAGGTTAATGGGCTTTTTGCACGTATTTGCCCGTAGATAGAAGAAACTTTTATGCCATAGGCTTTTTATGCACCTTTGTGAAAATTAACTGAAACGAAACGAAAAATGTTTTCCTAGGATCTTTCACACTTACCCTGATCACGTATAAGTCGTCTCTTCAAAACATTTAACTAGAATTCGAACTCGGCTTTCTCGTCACTGCACCACAACTCCGATCGCATACATTGCATTATTTTTTATATTCTTCTTTTTCTATGTGCCTCGTCCCTTCAGGACGTAGGCGATCATGGCCTTCCACGTTTCCCTATTCCTGGGGGCTCTGAGCATGCCTTCTCCTGTTGCACCATGCAATCCTCCCTCCATCATCTACCTGATTAGGTCTTTCACCTATGTTATCCGTTGCTTTCCCCTGTCTCTTTTCCCCTCTATCTGGCCTGTTAGTATCAAATTTTCCAAGCCCTTCTTCTTCATTGCGTGTCCCAGGAACTTCAGCTGTCTCTTCCTGATGCTCAGTATTAATTTCCTTTTTGTTTCCATCATTTTCAAGACCTCATCATTGCTCACATGCTCAATCCATAATATTCGCAGCATCCTTCTGTAGAACCACATTTCAGTTGCTTCAAGTTTTTCCTTCATCTTTGATGGTATTGTCCAGCATTCACTGCCATATTGAAGGACGGACAGCACGTAGCAATCCAGTACTCTCTTCCTAGTTTCTAGCAAAATTGTCCTGTTTCTTAATATTTTGCTCAACTTCTGGAATGTTTCCAATTCGCCTTCGGATCTCTGTGTCGGACCTTCCGTCTTCTGTTATAACGCTTCCCAGGTAAAAAATTTAAGTCTATGCTTTTTTTCCAGAATTAATGTTTTTAAGGTTTCCGCTTACTAAGAATGGATTAATTATGAATGCTGAAAATATGAGATACCTAGTGCGAATCGAAGTCCCTGATCTAGTGAGACAAGTTTGCTAACAATTACACCACGTCCGAGTGTTAAAAAATGATTTTGTAAGCAAAGTGTTACAAAGATCACGTCAAAGTAATCAAAATCTTTCTATATTTTAGTGCTGGATATCAATGATGGACTATTAATGAATAACAAATGATGGACTATTAATAATAACAAATAAAACAACAGAACCAAGGAAAGTGAGTATCCTACCCGCACACAAGCACACGCGCACACACATGTTATTTACTAATGTAAAATACATTGTGGTACATGGCCAAAAGGCGAAATACAGTTGGGCAGGTCAACATTGACTATCCTAAACCTAGCTTATCAGATTCATGATCCATTCATACATTACAGTTAAATCATTCACCACAAGAACTCATCCATTACCACTCAATCCTTCATATATCACAATACAACCTATTCCCAGAGCACCAAAACCCTTGTGAAAATGAAATGAAACAACTGCATTAGTTTTTTCTTTCATCATACGGTCAGATTTAGACTCACTGCCGTGACAGGGTGTAATCGATTGCTCTTTCTTTTTTTCCTCAGATTAGGTCATTTGCAGTGGTGTGCAGTAATATTATTCTATTATCGGGGTGTATAATGAAATTCGTTTGATTTTAAAAACAGTAGCTACTTACTGCTTTACGCATCGTTCTTCAGTAATAAATTGAACACTCTTGGCTACTGGCGATTTTTTACATTGTGTATATAACACGCTAAAATCTGCTTTTCTTCGTCGTGCCTAGGCACAGAATCTCCAACTTATGTCAAATCGGTCGAGTTTCAATCCCGACTGGAAGCAAGCGAATGTCTAGCTGTACTGATGAGCTGTGATACAGAGAAACAGGTCTGTATGCGGATGATTATATATATATATATATATATATATAAGGATCATGAAATGAGAGGCGGGGGATGAACCCTAAAAAATGAAACTGAAATATGACTAAATCTTCAGACCAAAATAAACAAATGTTAGTAGTACCTGTTCAGCACACGAAACAATAAAATGGCCGCTGTATTCTTGACACACACTCTTATATATGTGACTAAATTTTCGTTTGTGTCGTTTTTGTTATCGGTGGTGTTTAGGGTCTGGGAGTCTTACCTTGCATGAAATTTCATCTCTCTACAATCACTTTTTTTTTATAAAATGAAAAGTTATATGAAATGTCTTCGACGCTTATTCATTGTGTAATTTGCAAACAGAAATTTGGTCTTGAAATAAAATTGGTACGAGCTGGAAATTGTGACGAGGAAACTAATTATACAGAAGCCTGATCAAACCTGCACGTCACTGATAAGCATTATAATTGCGATGGAAAAACTGTCACCTAAATGACGCAAACATGGAAACAATTATGACATCTTAATTTAACAGATATATTTACTAAAATTACGCAAAAATATAAATAAAAAGTAAATTCATTTAATAAGACCGCTATTGGCTTCAACCACAGCCCCCAGACGCCTTCGCAATCTCTTGCAACTCTTCTCAACTGTCTCATTGTTTAAGTTAGTGAATGCTGGTATAATCCTTGCCTTCAGTTCATCTTAGATGTTACAAAGATTTTTGTTGGTTTCTCGCTCAACTGATCGGCTCATATAATGATCAAAGGTGTTGCTGTCTGGGGAGTTAGCTGGCCAGATGTAAGGGATGAAGTGGTCGCAGAAATTGTCTGACCGACGTGACTGGGTCCTCCTGCTTACGCGAAATTGAAAATATAAAATGACGACAATTTATCGATCGCACCAATGTATTACCGTTACAGAATGACATCTGAGAGCCTAGTTCGAATCCCAATTGAATTCCTTGCATTCCCTTGCGCGCAAATGCCCTGGGCAAAGCTATTAATCCATCATTTTAGGCTATAAGTTGGATATCAGGACATACTGGGTTCTGTAGCCTTGGTTGGGAACCAGTCTACCACAGAAAGAAACGGCCACTTCCTGCGGGGGAAAATTCTGCCTAGTCAGTTATGGATCGAAAGAAACATATTCGTGTACTAGGTAAATACACTTAACTGACTGATTACTATTACAAATTATATAAGTGGTTGTTTGTTTACTACCATCGTTATAACGAGGAGAAGGTAATTTTAATAGACGCATACATCTTTGACAAAAATATTATCCTTGCAAAATATAGAAAAAATCCATGACTACCGTAAAAGTGAGTCAAATGCAATAAGTGGTATACGATTGGGCGATCATGTCTTGAAAGAGACATGGCTTATCGGGCAGAAGATTTTCCCACAGTAGGTTGCCATTGCTTTCTGCGGTAGACTAGTCTCCAACCAAGGCTTTAGAACTCGATTTGTCCTATTATTCGAACCATAACTAGAGGGAAAAGACGGTTTAATACATTCCTCAGAAGTATTTGCGTGTAAGAGATTTCAACTGGAATTGAAACTTGGCTCTCCGATTTCTCGGTCCGAGCCGATATCCACTGCACAATAACGCACACCCATTAACTGGTTAAATATTATCAGCGAGACACGCTTGGGCGCGCTAGATTGACTTGCAGAGTCAATTTTAGCGTTTCTTTTTTTTCTTTGTAGGTCTATAATTTTGGTCTCAATTACATATTTTTTCTCAGCCCTTCCTCCGAATTTTTTTATTATTATTATTATTATTATTATTATTATTATTACTGAGGATGTGATAAAACCCTTCAGGAAGATCAAATTTTTGTCTCGAGATAAGCTAATAATTTCGGTTTGAAAAAAAAATAAGACTCAATATTATTCCAAATCTAGGGATGGCCTTACACATTTGACTTATAGCGCGTACATATATATAAAAGGGGTTAAAAAACACTAAAACAAAAAAAAATGAAAATAAAAAACAAAATGACAAATACTAAATAAAAGCTTTTAAACGCGAAATCAGCGTTTGTACATTTTTTTAAAATTCACCGTTTATTCAGAGGTGGTTTTGAAAAAAAAAATTCGAATTTCATTCTCTTTTCTGTGTATTTCATTAATTATTCAGTATTCCAATCGAGTTAGGTGTTCCCAACTAGAAACGTCCTCGAACAAATTTCTCAAAGATCGGATTAACCAAAATTTAAATTCAAATCGAATGCATTTGATGAACGTTCTTTGAATTCATCGAAAGATCAATAACAGATAAAAATAAAGTGAAAAACAGCATATTGAACTTTCAAATAATCAAAATGTCTATCACCTTAGAAACGTGTACTTATAAAATATCAACGATTTAGAGAAAACGTTTAGAGAAAAGTACGTATTATATATATATATATTGATGCGTGTTTCATTAAATAATATAGGCAAGTTTTGTTTAGTTATTTTATGTAAATTCTTTTCATATCGTCTGATAAGCTTAATAGCACTATCGTTGAAAGAAGAAAGAAAATCACTTAACCTGAACAAAATAAACAACCAAATCTCGACAAATATTCTTAAATGCTTATAATAAATAGCAGAAGCGTTTGTTTATCCTAATGGCTTTCCATACTTAAAACTTCTCGCCCCCACTCTTGCGTGGTCATGTGTGACGTCACAAGCTGTAGTGCGATTTTCGCTTCCAGCACGCACGCACGCACGTGTTCGTTGTTGCTTTGAAAATCTTCCATGCAAACAAAATAGACGACTACTACTATTGTTCATCTGTGAACTATTTAATACACTTAATATAATTGTCATCTTTGATAATGGCTGATGTAAGCCGAAAGCTCAGAAAGGATTAAAAACATCTATCAATATTGTGATTTTCTATATTATTTAATGAAAGATGGATCAATGAAGAATATATATATATATATGATCAAATCCACACACACACAAAAAAAAAATATCCAAAATATTAAAGATCGCTGAAGAAGCGAATTCAATTCGTCAAAATAATCATACGCAACCTTGGTCTCAACTTGTCGATGATTTATAATAACTCATTTTCAAAATTTTCAAAAATTTCAAAATTAGGGAGAAGTAACTTAGGATCTTAAACACTATTCTCCATGTTTGTATGATCTTAAAATGTATTTTTGGTGTGATTATATCTGGACATTATTTCTTATCTTTCATTTATTTTTTTTTTTGCTCTGGTAGTAATATTATTATAATGGATGTGCGTTGTGGTACAGTGGATATCGGCTCGGAACGAGAAACCGGGGAGCCGAGTTCGAATTCCAGCTGAATCCATTGTATTCACTCACGCGCAAATACCCTTGGGAAAGGTATTAATCCGTCTCTTCCTTCCAGTTATGGGTTAAATAGCAGGACAGATTGGGTTCTATAGCCTTGGTCGGCAACCAGTCTACCGCAGAAAGCAATGGCAACCTACTGCGGGATAATCTTCTGCCCGGTCAGTCATGCCTCTTTCGAGACATGATCGCCCAATCGTGTTTCACGTATGGCACTTAACTGGCTGAATAATATTATGGCTAACTTTTCTTCTAGGTTCATTCTGCAGGCATCACCACCGTTGTAAGGTTTGACTTTTTTTTATTATATTCCATGTTATATCAGGGTCTTTGCCATTTTTTTGTTTTAATTTTCCACGTCGAAATTGCGTCACAGAGATCCGAAGGTGAATTGGCATGCCAAAGGAAGCATTCCAGAAGTTGAGTAAAATATTAAGAAACAAGATAATTTCGCTAGAAACAAAGAAGAGAGTACTGAATTGCTATGTGATGTCGGTTCTTCAATATGGCAGTGAATGTTGGACAATATCATCAAAGATGAAGAAAAAACTTGCAGCAACTGAAATATGGTTCAACGGAAGGATGCTGCGAATATCATGGATCGAGTAGGTGAGCAATTATGAAGTTTTGGAAATGATGGAGACGTAAAGGAAATAAATACTGAGCATATGGAAGAGACAACTGAAGTTCCTGGGACATGCAATGAGGAAAGAGGGCTTGGAGAATCTGATACTAACAGGCTAGATAGAGCGAAAAAGAGACAGGAGGAAAGCAGTGAATAACATATTTGAAGGGCCTCAGCAGGTGGATGATGGAACTAGGGTGGCATGGAATAGGAAAAGGCGTGCTAAGAGTCACCAGGGATAGAGATGTGGAAAGCCATGATCGCCTACTCCCTGAAGGCACAGGGCACATATAAGAAGAAGATATATGCCAACTGTTTGTAAGAAATTATAATGTGGATATGAAGTGGGGGATCAAATCTGTATTATAATCAATATATAAACTGATTCCTTATTTTGTGGCCATGCTAGTTTCTATAGATTTATATTCTAGATTTATAGGCTTGATCTAGTGGATGGCAGAGCGGGATTTGGGTGGTGTGACAGGAGAAGGCATGCTAAGCGCCACCAGAGATAGGGAGACGTGGAAAGCAAGAAGAAGAAGAAGAAGAAGAAGAAGAAGAAGGAGGAGGAGGAGGAGGAGGAGGAGAATATTCTCCCGGAGAGTAATACACTACGCCTCCTCGGACTTACCCTGTCCTCAGACCTCAAATGGAACTACTATATTGAATCCATAGCAAAATCTACTGCTAAGAAGGTTGGGTCACTATGTCGATCCAGGATGTTTTTTCCACCTGAATCCATCCTGCATATATACAAATCAACCATCCGTCCGTGCATGGAGTACTGCTGCCATTTATGGTCAGGTGCCCCTGCCGTTCTCCTCAGTGTTCTTGACAGGCTCCAAAGGAGAGTCTGTAATGTGATAGGTACTGATCTGGCGGCTCGACTGCAGCCACTTCCCCATCGTCGAAATGTGGCCTCCCTTTGTCTGTTCTATAAATACTTTCATGGCTTCTGCTCAGACGAACTTAAGTCACTGATGCCTCCTCAACAGGTGTTTACTCGTGCAACCAGACTGGCAACTGGGTCCCACCCATTCATAGTCAGGTTAACCAAATGCAGACGACAGTTCTACTCCTGCAGCTTCTTCTCTCGCACTTCCCGCCTGTGGAACCTGCTCCCGTATTCTTGTTTCCTGACGGCTACAACCTCCAGAAATTTAAATGCAAAGTCAATACTCATCTACTAACCACTGGACTCTAGCTCTCTCCCCACCCCCGTATAACCTTCCCTTTCTCTCCACCAATGTATCTGTCATCGCACCTGCTTTCTCAGCTTTCTATTGTTATTTTCTAACTAGTTTGTACTCCTCACTCTTTTCTAATTAATCTTTTTACATTTATGTAGCACCCTGCACATCAGTGGCGTTTCCGCCTTGCTCGGGGTGAAATGATTAAAAAAAAAAATAATAATAGATCAGTTTCGTTTTCCAGCTTAAACGTAGACTTCTGATTATTTGTTCCGTTTAAAAAATCATTTTTTGGGTCGGAAATGTTTTTCTTTGTCCATATATGTCATGTACTCCTGCTTTGTAAATAACTCCGTCTGTTTTACAAAGTCCGTCAATAGGACCATTTGTTTTTGTCCCAACAGTTACATTCTTTATTTGCGATATTATGTTTGCACATTTTAAGAAAGTTTCTGGTGTTTCTTTGTTTTTTTGTTTTTTTCATGTAATTTTCTAAATTACTATTAAACCTGTAACTTAATTGTATTTCGATTGAACATTTTACATATATATATATATATATATATATATATATATATATATATATATATATATGTGTTATATCCCGGGAGGAGATAAACAGAGAAATAATAGTGCAAGAAATAATTCTTAACACTGAGGATATATGAGTAGGAAATTATTATACCTCAGTACAATAAACCAAATACACGTACACCAACGAACAGTTAACAAGAATAACAATAAAAAAGGCAATATCTCTGTATAGGACGTAAGCGTCCGTCTTGAGAAGAAGGTTTTCGTCTAGTGACGTCTAAATCTCGTCTAAGGCCGATGGCTCTCGGCTAAAGTCGATGACTCTCGTATACTAACGAAGACTCCTGGATAATGACGAAGACTCTCGATCACTCTCGCGTAATGACGAAGACTCTCGCATAGTCACGAAAACTCTGTAGTTCGTTCTAGTCCCTGTCTTTTATAACCCGGGCCATACCCATTCCTGGGTAAGACAGGATATTTCACTACAACAATATCAGTACATAAAATACATAAGATATTCAGTAGGAGTTTGAGTGTATTTGGAAATGGTCAGGATAAAGTCATCTTATTGTTCGGGATAAAAATACAACCTCTTATAATAACTAACATTGTAAATCTAACCCCCCACCCCGGTTATTTTATGTCCTTCCATGATTCTTTTTGTCTGGATAATTCTAACCCATTCACTGTTGTAAGGAATTTGGTCTGAAGAGCGGTCTGTAAGAGCTATTACTAATGCATTTATAAAAGCATCCTTCTTATATTCATTATAATACTAACATTGAGTTCTGTTGGATTACAATCCCCTGTGGAATTAACCTGACAAAGTACCAACGATACTACTTTATATATATATATATATATATATATATGTGTGTGTGTGTGTGTGTGTGTGTGTGTGTGTGTGTGTGTGTGTGTGTGTTAAAACGACATGCTGTACTGCTTGACGTTCGCTCCTGAAGATCCAATATGAACATTTGTGTTTGGGCGTCAGTCTGAGGCCAGTGCATAGAATTCAGAAAGAGTTGCATGCTTCTAATGGTGATTACGAACGTATTTGGAGTGATCAGTAGGCAACGTTATGTCTTCATGCATTTTTCCATAGGGCCTCAGAATCAACAAGGATATCCCACATCAAATGCCTTGAGGGGGTAATGCTGCTCTGGGTCAAGAAGGTGGCTACTGGAAGACCTTATCTTTGGCAACAGGAATTTGCACCATGCCACACAAGCAGGTAACCCAGTCATGGCTGTCAAACAATTTCTGAAACCAGTTCACCTCATACATCTAGCCACGTAACTCCCCAGACTGCAACCCCAAGATTATTGTGTGAGATGGAATTAGACGAGAGATCAACAAAATTTCTTGTAACACCAAAGATGAACTGAAATTAAGAATTATGCCAGCATTCACCAACTTAAACAATGAAACTGTTGAGCAGAGTGGCAGGAGATAACGAAGTCGTCTGGAAGCTGTGGTTGGAGCCAATAGCGATATTATTAAAGAAACTTAATCTTTAGTATTTAAAGAAATTCTTGTGCAATTTTGGTAAGTATATCACTTAAAAGAAGAAGTTAGTGCTATTTTCATGTTTGCGTAAATTAGACAACAATTTGTCTATCGCAATGTATATATATATATATATATATATATATATATATATATATATATCATCCGCTCTATTTTCATGTTTGCGTAAATTAGACAACAATTTATCTATCGCAATATATATATATATATATATATCATCCGCATCTATCGTCGAGCTGCTAATACAATTACTTATATAGTGGAATCTAGACCCAGAGAGATTACTGTCCATTCTTAAAATCGATGTTGAACACATGGGGAAAAGAAATGAGTCATAAAATTTCCTTATAATTAAAACCTGAGTCAAACAGCTTGCCAATCTATAAATCGATCTTTGTATCTATCGATCCACTGTTCCCATTGATCACTTCTTCTCGTCTTAATGTCTGGTTATCATTCTCCTAGCATATCTATCTATCTATCTATCTATTAGAAATACTTATTTTCTGTTAATATATAGCACATATCAGTTTCTTTCTATCTATCTATCTATCTATCTATCTATCTATCTATCTATCTATCTATTCTAGAAATACTTATTTTCTGTTAATATATAGCACATATCAGTTTCTATCTATCTATCTATCTATCTATCTATCTATCTATCTATTAGAAATACTTATTTTCTGTTAATATATAGCACATATCAGTTTCTATCTATCTATCTATCTATCTAATTCTGTTTGTACGAATTAGTGTCCCTATCTATCTATCTATCTATCTATCTATCTATCTATCTATCTATCTATCTATCAGGATACATTAATAATAAAACTTAAACTGAAGTACTTGACTATGCTTTTAACATTTTGATAGCAGTAAATTAAAATGACAGCAAAATAAAAGCAAAATTCATTAATCTCTAAGGTTCCAATGAAAAGTGTACAAAAAAATAGAAAAATAAATTGTTTTGAAAAGTCTTTAGTGAAATTGTTCTTAAATCCTCACGCATATATTATTAGGAATAAACTTTAACAGAGTAAAGAAAATTGTTTCTTCATTTAGGATTTAATCAGATTAAAATTATATTTACGTAGATAGTGCTAGGCCTACAAACAACAGAAAGTCATCTCAAGTAATTGTTAATTTAGATTTAATTCTTTTTACACATATATTTGGGCAATACAGTCTAGCTGATTTCGTAAACAAAATTATAAGCTGAAACTTAAAAGAATTTACTCTATCGCAAGTAACAAATGTCATCAGTTATCAGCGAAACCTAAAGAAATTTCAATAAATAATTATATGAACATAAAATGCAATTTTTAAGAAACAACATATTAAATGCATTAGTTGCGAGATTGAACCCACTTTTGATATGAAAAAAAGGACACTTAAAACAAAGAAAACGCAACTAACACGAAAATGCATAGAAAGTGCTTTAATCGCTCGATCATTCACAATAAAATTATGCCCAGGTTTTTGCATTTCACCTTTCTTGGCAAATCTTTTATTTTTTTTATTTTTTATTTTTTATTTTTTTAATCATATCACCCCAAGCAAGGCGATAACGCCACTGATGCGCAGGGGGCTACGTAAGGGTAAAAAGAATGGAAAAGAGAAAGCCGGAAAGCACATCCTAAACAGGGAACAAGGGATGAGCCTCTTCACCTGTTCAATAGACGTGGGTGGGGTGTGAACCGGGCGATAGTTTAGTATATCTACTCCAATTGAAAAAAAAAAAAAGAAAAAAAAGAAAAGAGTGAAAAGATTGGAAAAGAGAAAACCGGAAACCGCATCCTAAACAGGAAACAAGGGATGAGCCTCTACACCTGTTCAATAGATGTGGGTGGAGGTGGGGAATTTAAGAACAACAATGATGGAATCCTAAACAAAAATAAACAAATAAATGAATAAAATTAAATAAATTCGGCTAGATTCAAACACATATCTTAAAAACAATTTAATCAAAATTTAATTTGTCGGCGTCATCTTTACGACATGCGCATGCGTAATCACATCAACGTATTGAATCACTCGAAAATGTTTTCAACATTGTCATTTTTTTGCCTAAATTTGTTCTTCATATAAAAAATATATATCATTTGTTCCATATATATATATATATATATATATATATATAGTCAGGCGGGGTGGTGAAGACTGTTCAAACCATGACTGGTTGATTGTGTAGGTGGCCTTTGGCGCATAGAAGCTCTTCTGCCCTTTGACTGGTCTTGTTTTTAGTCATGCAAGGTGCCTACCCAACCCGCCTCGCCGCTTTAGTTGTCGGCAACCCGTAACAGGTAGTATAGGGTTATGTTGTACCAGTAGCAGACATAGTCTGACCTGACTTGAAGCTTACAGCTTTATATATATATATATATATATATATATATGATCTGACCTGGCTTGAAGATTGCTTGAGATTTACGACGCACATACGTAATCTGAAAATTGCATTCAAGCTTGGTGTTGATCTCAGTGTCCACACATTTATATATATATATATATATATATATATATATATATATATATATATATAGTCATCCGCAGACAGATCTGTTTCGCTGTATCACAGCTCATCAGTACGGTTAGACTCCGATTGCGTTTTAACCCAGGATAACACGACCGAATTGGCGTCAGTCAGCGATTCTACCTCTGGGCTACGAGCGTTTGGTAGAAGAAGGCAGACTTTTTAGCGCGTATATCATTATAGACGCCCAATAGCCATAATGCTCTAATTCATTATTGAATGAGCGATGCGTATATGCCGGAGCAGCTACTGTTTCAAAGTCTCCCATTCTTCCAGAGTGCTCAATCAGGGTGTGAGAGAATAAATACTATAGTCTCTCTCTCTCTCTATCTCTCTCTCTCTCTCTCTCTCTCTCTTTATATATATATATATATATATATATATATATATATTTCTGAGATGAGGTAGTATTTACAGTATTTACATAGTCCTCATCTTTGTTGCCATTTGTACGACGTTGTACGCTCCGGCCTTCTTCCGGTGCTAGTAATTTCGAACCGAAACCTTTATTACAATCACTGGGGTATATCATTCTCATTCCTTTAGTAGTAGTAATGCCACATTTAGAAGTCATGGGTTATCTCCCCCTAACCCCGCAAGTTACTTGTTCACCACTGCCGTAGCCTGATATTGAACTCACAACTCTAAGAGTCAAGTCAGATACTAATCAACGTCTATAATGACAAGAACAACTGAATTTCTGGGACTTATAAACCAAATGTCGAGTAATCCTTTTTACCAGAGTTCATATTGCAATTTTTTTATGTTAATGGTTTTTTCTAGTATTTTTTACCAGATCTCATATTGCAATTTTGACAGTAATGATTTTCTCTGGCACTCCGTATTACTGGTTCCGATATTGTGTTCATTTCTATGTTTGGTTGGCTTAGGAGATTTTTGAAGCCTACCATATGTGCTGATTCTTTAAGTTTACGTAGTTTCCGATGGGGCTCTCTATCTACTACTTCAACTTCATCCCATAGTGTGTGGTGATCTCCTTTCTCTCTCCATATGTGGCCGGAGCGTACAACGGCCGAAACGTCGTACAAATGACAACAAAAATGAGGACAATAGTCTGAATAATGTATATATATATATATATATATATATATATATATAATGTATCGAGGCAGCAAATCATTTTCTAAACATATACTGTTAAATATAAGAGACAATGTCTATTATGTTTAATCATGAGCCGTTCTAAACGTCGTATTTTGACTTTAATTTCAGTTGAAAATAAAGACAAAAATTCTCCAACATTTGGATAATTTTTTATTAATTTGCTTTTAAGCTTTCGGCTCACTTGAGCCATCTTCAGAGAGGTTATTTAGACGGTAAGACAATAACATCCACCATCACCGACGATTTTATTTTGTGTTGACATGAAACTCCGATAGGCAACGGCAATAGTTACCAAAATTAACAAACGCAGTTCGCAAATTTGCAATGCGGTTCTATGACGTCAAACCGCGTGATAGCGCGAAATGACAACAGAACCATGTATTCAAATGCAATGTAACGTGTTATGACCGGATTTAAAGGTCATTTTATTAAGTGTGAATTGTTTGGACTTAATGTACATGGTCTCCATTATCTGAAGGTTCATTTTTATTATTAATATATATATATATATATTAATAAATGTACTTATTATCTTATGTTGCTGGCATGATTTGGAGCATTACGAAGTCATCAGGTGAATATTATCAACTGACTTTTTAAGAAATTAGAATTTAAGTCCAATGGTTATTCATGGAAGTTAAATCTTTTAATGTTAGGATACTGTTTTTTAATTTATCAAGAGTAAAATTTAAATAGGCAAGATTTACATGGAGATGAAAGTATATAATTAAACGCAGGAGGGTGAAGTCAAAGGAAGGTCATTCGTAATTCGTAATAGTAATATTTGCGTGTAAAAGAAAGAAAGAACATTGCAATTAAGAAAAAAAGAAAGAAAGAAAGAAAGAAAGACAGAGACAAACTTGTATGGGGAACCTGTATCAATCAAAATCTAAAAATTTAAGTAAGTATTTTTTCTATAGCAACATTTGGTCATTTATTCATTTTTTTCTTAAATAGATTAGGGTTATTTATATGATTTAAGATGACAAATTTATCTAAAAAACATAAGTTTACATCTCTATTTTTTCCATTATCGATTTAATCGATTTAATTTTTGCTACAATACTCAATGTAATAATTGTGTTGTTGGAACTGTTTTTCAAATTCCATTATAAAATTCCATTAAATAATTTATGGATAAAGCGGTATTTTTGCTGTATTTACTCTTGTTTAAAGACAACAAATGATTATTGAAAAGATATTCCTACTTATTCGC
The DNA here is from genome assembly GCA_037127315.1 of Ascarosepion bandense. Lineage (NCBI taxonomy): Eukaryota > Metazoa > Mollusca > Cephalopoda > Sepiida > Sepiidae > Ascarosepion > Ascarosepion bandense. Next base: position 598,532 of record JBBBDQ010001989.1, on the reverse strand, counting down.
AGTTGTTCTTATATAAAATTTAACTTCATCATCCGAATGGATTCCAGCTCTATAAACAGTACTTTCGGACATACATTGTCTATTCAATGGGCAGGTCTTATATTTTCGGCAGTCATAAGTATTTTTAGAAGGGTCACTATAATTAGCAGTAGGGTAACATTTTATGTTTAGACTGGCCAATTATTTATTTGATATCATTTTATTATGTTGGAAAATATTTTTATCTATTTTCTGAACGCAGCTATAACAGGCTTTAAAATTGTTTTTGTTGAAAATCTTTTTAGTGTGTGTGAATGGTAGAAATATTTGTTAATTAAATTTAGGAATGATTTTCCTATGTTTGTTTGGACATGACTGCTGAAGGGTGGGTTTTACGAGAGAATTCTTCACTAATGTTGAGTTTACTTTTTTCTGGTGCATTAATATATTTCATTTTGGAGTTGTCAAAAACTTCCTTATGACTAGAGTAAGTAAATAAATTAAATTTAAATTGATTCATGCAACTTATTAATGATACTATGGAGGTGATTTAATTCCCTGTTGATGTATTTGGGGTCTTTAGTATACGGTTTGTACAGGCCATTGTTTAGGTCAAAGTTTACATCTAGAAGTTTTCGACTTTAGCATTAGTAATGGGAGTTATGTTAACATTGTGGACTTGTTTTATGGACGATGATTGTTCCGTCTGTTAAAGTCTGGTGTTCTAACTAGAAAGATATGCTGTAGCTTCCATAGTAAAAAAGGCTGACTAAATCACAGGCCTCTGTCAAATCATACGTTCCCATAGAAATGCAGAAATCAGGGTTATTTTTTCTGGTCCACAGGTATCCATCGTGGAATGAGATAGATTGTTGGGCTTTTTAAAAAAATTATGTTGATGTCTCCATTGCTGATGGGGCAGTAAGTTTTAGCAAAGTTTAAGGCTGCGGTTAAAATTCTTTCAGATATTGATGGATAAAAGTGACAAATTATTGAATATAAAATTTAACATCACTATCATACTACTATATTCTAAAGATTAATATTATTGTC